>JAJOON010007512.1:0-58619 GCA_029582645.1 Solanum megistacrolobum | reverse complement strand
GATGTTTGGCTTAGTTATTACTTCGCACCAATCGACACTAGCCTATTAGAAAGTATCACACTAAATCTATGTTGATAATTCTTTTCTTGTTGATTACCTCCTTGGTCCGGCAAGTAGCAACAAGGCAAGTTCTAACGCGTGCACTCGTTAAAAAGACTTTTGAACGAAAGAATTATCAATGCATGCAAAGCACTATTCAAGAATTTCTTATTTACTATTCATACTTTGTTAATTGCTCATGGATCCCACAACCCTAGTTGTCGAGTTTAGTTACCCATAATCTTATGAACACAATTCATTGTTTTAGATGAAAGAATTATGAACTTACATAGTTGAGAAAAATAAACCCAGAAATTCAATTCAAATTTTCAAACAAAATCTTCAAAACGAACCTGTGGAAATCAAGAATTGCTCGAGTAGCAAAATTAGTTCCCAAGTCAAAAAGTAAAACAAAAGTAATAAAGTCTAACCCCCAAAAATGAGGTTTACATGCCCTATTTATAGAAAACAAGTTCTAAATTAAAAGGGAAACAAATTAAGGAAAGTGTGTTCAGGCATGCGTCTTCATTCCACGAGACTGACTCACGGACCGTCAATGGATCTACGGTCCGTGAGTCCCTTCCATCAGCCAGGACTTAGAAAATATTTCAACCTCCAAAAATTAGCTTCTATGAAGCAAATGATGGACTTGCAGTATGGACCGTAGATCGTCAATCCCCTTCCATAGCTCCATACTTGGAATCTTCAAAAATCAGGTACGGGAACCCTCACAGTATAAATCTATGGATCAACAGTACGGTCCGTAGATCAATCTACGGACCGTCAATGGCCACCGTCAAATTTCCCTGATTTTCCTTCCATGCCTTGCCTGCTGATCTACGACCATCACCTACGGAGCGTCACTGGACCTACGGTCCGTAGTTCACCTCCGTAGGTGCCCTTTCTGCAGTTATTTTAGCTGTCCCTTTACTTTCACGCCTGAACGTCTTTCCTGCAAAACATGATAAAAACACATAAAAACCAATCCAAAAAGGCCCTAGACACACACAACTTGTAAGTGAAGTGTATTAGAAATACCGTAAACTCATGGTATATCAAGTCGTTAACTTTTAAAGGATTACCTGACACATTTTTAGCTACTCTTTGTGATGCTAGAAATTTAATTTTTTGACAATCTTTGATTGGTTAGATTGAATCCACTGTAGCTTATGGCCCAGTATATTTCAATACTCAGCCTAATTTGTAGTTATCTTTCACTAATTCGAATATTCTGGATGCTTTAACTTTGAATGTTAAAACACTTGGTTATAATTATGCACCTGGATCTGAATTGATCTGTTTATCTTATAGAATCTATTTTAAATTACTTGCTACGTTAAATCCAAAATGTAAGTTATCTGATACATCTGCTGAAACTATTTTCGTAGAAACCAATTTTGCCAAATCTAAGGTCACTACTAGAAGACCTATAAAATGGGAAGAAATTAATTTTCCAACTACTTGGACTTTAGATTCTGTGATCCCTCCTGAACAGATGACCGATGCTGTCACTAATTCAAAATATTCTCATATTACTCAAAATTTTGATGGAAAGATTTGTATTCAGTTTGATGAAAAAAGTGTTCCTTATAATAGACATTCATTTTTTGATAGAAGATTGCTTTCTATCCAGCATATTTTGTCGGTTGAACCGTTATATGGTCCAGCTCATAATCGTGCTGCGTCTTTGCATACTCTACCCTCTGTTATATCTGCTAATAAAATCAAAATTGATCCTCGTATGAATATTATCTAAGCTAATGATAAATCATTTGAGATTTATAATAAGGATATTCCTTTTGCATCTGAAATGGATTTTAATCCTAATGATACTTAATGATGGACGTACATCAAATAGATTTTAGCCAAGGTTCCCTGGTACGAAAGTATGTTCAAAATGAATTTTCTAGTGATAAATGGAACCGGTTTAAAACTTGGTTTTTTAACACTTATAGTGCTGATGACCTAAATAATATTTCTCAAGAATTTTAGGAAACTTGTGCTTTACATAATCATAATATGTTTTTGTACCTTGGTTTATAACCACCTATTTATCTTTATTCATCAATGTCCTTGAACGATCATATAAAGATGAATCTAGTAATATTGTCAAAGCTATAAATCCACCTCAGGCATATTTTATTTTTCCAAATAATACTAATATTAATTTTACTGCCTTTCAAAAATTTGATGAAGAAGATGTTGCGGCAGTCAACATCAATGAAATTAATAATCTAATTTCTCAAAATAATTATTTGGGACAATATGTCAAAGTTTTGGGTGAACATATTAGTTCACTTGATAAAAAATTAGATGAACTAACTGCATTGACTATTCATATTAAAAGGGATTTGAACACCCCCGAGAAAGCTTCTACTTCAAAATAGAACTTAGAACTTTCTACTCATGTGCAATGACCCCCTGAGATTCAGGATTTTGTATTTAAACCTCTATTTGATTTAGAAGAACTTCTTGATAAAAAAAATTCGGAATTCAGTGCTAACCCCATGGACTTGTCAGACAATTTTGCTGATAAAGTGGAACAAACTTTTGATTTTATAAATCATGTTGCATTAGAGTTTAATAAACTTTGTGGTTATCCAAAGAAAAATAGTGGTACTACTTAGTAGTACCACTATTTTTCTTTGGATAACCACAAAGTTTATTAAACTCTAATGCAACATGATTTTTAAAATCAAAAGTTTGTTCCATTTTATCAGCAAAATTGTCTGACAAATCCATGGGTTTAGCACTGAATTCAGAAAACTTTTTATCAGAAATCCTGAATCTCAGGGGGTCGTTGCACATAAGTAGAAAGTTCTAAGTTCTGTTTTGAAGTAGAAGTTTTCCGGGGGTCTTCAAATCCCTTTTTATCTAAATATCAAAGTAGTTAGTTCATCTAATTTTTTATCAAGTGAACTAATATGTTCACCCAGAACTTTGACATAAAGTCCCAAATAATTATTTTGAGAAATTAGATTATTAATTTCATGGATGCTGACTGCCGCAACATTTTCTTCAACAAATTTTTGAAAGGCAGTAAAAGTAATACTAGTATTATTTGGCAAAATAAAAGATGCCTGAGGTGGATATATAGCTTTGACAATATTACCATATTCATCTTTATATGATTGTTCAAGGACGTTGATGAATACAGGTAAATAGGTGGTTATAAACCAAGGTACAAAAAACATAATATGATTATGTAAAGCACAAATTTCATAAAATTCTTGAGATATATTCTTTAGGTCATCAGCACTATAGGTGTCAAAAAACCAAGTTTTAAACCGGTTCCATTTTTCACTAGAAAATTCATTTTGAACATACTTTTGTGCCAGGGAACCTGGGTAAAATCTATTTGATGTACGTCCATCATTAAGTATCATTAGGATTAAAATCCATTTCGGATGCAGAAGGATTATCCTTATCAGAAATCTGAGATGATTTATCATTAGCTTGGACAATATTCAAAAGAGGATCAATTTTGATTTTATTAGCAGATATAACAGAGAATAGAGTATGCAAAGATGCAGCACAATTACGAGCTGGACCATATAACGGTCCAACCGTCGAAATATGTTGGATAGCAAGCAATCTTCTATCAGAAAATGAATGTCTATTATAAAGAATACTCTTTTCCTCAAATTGAATACAACTCTTTCCATCAAAATTTTGAGTAATATGAGAATATTCTGAATTTGTGACAGCATCGGTCATCTGTTCAGGAGGTCACAGAATCTAAAGTCCAAGTAGTTGGAAATTAATTTTCCAACTACTTGGACTTTAGATTATGTTATACCTCGTAAACTGATGACCGATGCTGTTACTAATTCAGAATATTCTCATATTACTCATAATTCTGACGGTAAGATTTGCACTTAGTTTGATGAAAAGAGTGTTCCTTATAATAGACATTCATTTTCTGTTAGAAGATTGCTTGCTATCCAGCATATTTGGCCGGTTAAACCGATATATGGTCCAACTCGTAATCGTGATGCTTCTTTGCATACTATATCTTCTGTTATATCTGTTGATAAAAATAAAATTAAAATTGATCCTCGTTTAAATATTGTTCGAGCTAATGATAAATCGTCTGATATTTCTGATAAGGATATTCCTTCCGCATCCAAAATGGATTTTAATCCTATTGGTACTTAATGATGGACGTACACTGGATTGATTTTAGTCCAGGTTCCCTGCAAGAAAGTATGTTCAAAATGAATTTTCTAGTGATAAATGGAACCTGTTTAAAACTTGGTTTTTTGACACTTATAGTACTGATGACCTAAATAATACTTCTCAAGAATTTTATGAAACTTGTGCTTTACATAATCATATTATGTTCTTTGTACCTGGGCTTATAACCACCTATTTACCTTTATTCATCAACGCCCTTAAAACGATTATATAAAGATGAATCTGGTAATATTGTCAAAGCTATTTATCCACCTCAGGCATCTTTTATCCTACCAAATAATACTGGTATTACTTTTACTGCCTTTCAAAAATTTGTTGATGAAGATGTTCCGGCAGTCAGCATCAATGAGATTAATAATTTGATTTCACAAAATAATTATTTGGGACTTTATGTTAAAGTTTAGGGTGAACATATTAGTTCTCTTGATAAAAAAATTGATGAACTAACTACATTGATAATTCAAATAAAAAAAAAGGATTTGGAAACTTCTGAGAAAGATTCTACTTCAAAACAGAACTCAGAACTTTCTACTCATGTGCTAAGACCCCCTGAGATTCAAGATTTTGTATTTAAACTTCTTTATGATTTAGAAGAACTTCTTGATAAAAAGTTTTCTGAATTCAGTGCTAAACCTATGGATTTGTCAGAAATTTTTGCTGATGAAAAGGAACAAACTTTTGATTTTAAAAATCATGTCGACTTAGAATTTAAAAAACTTCGTGGTTATCCAAAGAAAAATAATGGTAATACTAAATTTGCTCATAAACCCAACATGCAAACTTATTATTATTCTAGACCAACTCCTCAAGATGTGCTAATACAGGAACAAGACTGGAATCAGACTAATACCTCTTATCGTGGATCTGAAATTTATGAATGGAATCTTGATGGGTTGACTGATAGATAGTTGACTATTCTTGTTCATAGAATGCTTATGTATCCTACTATCTGTAAAAATATAAAAAATACAGATAGAAATATTTGCAAAATGATTATTGCAGGTTTTACTGGCCAACTCAGAGGTTGGTAGGATAATTATATAAGCTTTGAGGCAAAAGCTGTTGTGGTAAATTCTACGGCTGACAACGAAGGTGTTGATAACTTGGGCATGGCTCTAGTGAGAAATAGAGAAGATGCAGTTTATACCCTAGTTTTAACTGTCTTAGAATATTTCAATGGTAGATTTACCAATCAGTATGAGACTGTTCGTACTTTGTTAAATGGTCTACACTGTAGACACTTGGGAGAATTCAGATGGTATAAAGATACTTATATGAGTCGGGTGATGGAACTACCCGAAAACAATCTTGAGCATTGGAAAACTAAGTTTATAGATGGCCTGCCCCCCCCCCTCCCCATTATTTGCTGAAAGAGTTAGAAAAATTCTAAGGAATAATCAAAGTGATATTCCCTACAACATTTATACTGATGGTAAGTTTATAGGAGTTTGTACTCAAGAAGGTATAAACTTGTGTAATGAATTGAAGTTATCTAGACAGCTTAAGATAGACAAGCTTAGAGAAAGATCTCAGTTAGGAGACTTCTGTACCCAGTTTCGGTTACTTGATACTTATGCTAACAGCAAGAAGAAGAAACTTAGAGAATCCAATCCTGATAAACATTATAGGGAGAAGAGGTCTAGGTATAGATCTAAGGAAGATCATGACACTAGAAGAGCTTTTCGTAAGTCTAATAGATTTACTAAAAATAGGTCTAAGCGGGAGCTTGCCAAGATCAAGTGCTACAAGTATGGAAATTTTGGGCACATAGCACCTAATTGTAAGATTGAAAAGTTGAAGACTTTAGAACTCGATGAAGAGATCCATGAAAGGGTTTATAGTTTTTTATACACTTCTGGTTCAGAGTCCGATTATGATTCTAATTCAGAGTCTGAAGAAGAGATTGAGTTGTTTGATTCATGTGATAATAATCAGCATGCTAATATGAATGCTTGCAATGCTTGTCATGGTGATATTTGCTCTTGTGAAAATGATGAATTTTATAAATTACAATCTCAATTGGAAGATTTGAATATTAATACTATTACTTATGATAATGTGATAGAACTTCTGAAAGAAGTTACTGATAATAATCTTCGTGAAAAAATTATTCAATTAATTATTAATAACAGTGCTAGTTCTTCAAAAAATATTGAAAAACAAAAGATTGATTTTGAATTCGAGTATTCTGCATCTTATTCATTGTCTGAAGTTACTGAAGTTAATAATAGACTTAATAAACAACCTATTTCTACATGCGATTCCTCGTTTGATGATCTAAAGGGTGAAATTGAAAAATTGAAAAATGAGATTATATCTCTTAACAAAATCAAATGATTTGTGATCATCGTTTTACTAAAATTGAAACTGTTAATAACAAGGGTAAAAGTAATGCGGAAGAAAATACTCTTTCAAAACCTTTCAATCTTGATCCTAGACAAGTTATGTTTTTGGGATTAATGCAAATTGTCACTGCTCATAAATGGTATGTTAAATGCACCATATTGATTGATAAAACTTTTTCTATAACTAATATTGCTATGATTGATAGTTTGCATTCCGCATTTCTTTTTCTTGGTTAAAAATCAGTTATACCCTCCAATTATACTTGGAACCCCTTTTATAAATGTTATCTATCCTTTTACTAGCATAAATGCTAAAGGTTTTTCTGCTACTTTCGAAGACAGAGGTATTAGTTATACTTTATCCACTAATCCGATTTCTCGTGATATTAATGCTTTGATTAATATGAAATAAAAGCATGTTGATTCTTTGCAACTTGAATTATTTAGAATATATTTGATACTTTGAAATCAACTAAAGTACAGGAAAAAATTAAAATAATTTCTGAACAAATTGCCGTTGATATATGTGATGATCGTCCTAGTGCTTTTGGAATCGTAAAAAGCATATTGTTACGCTTCTGTATGAAGATGATTTTTCTGTGAATGATATTCCAACCAAATCTCATCCTTTCCAGATGAACACCGAATTGATAGAATTCTGCAAGAAAGAAATTGATAATTTGTTACAAAAAGGCTTAATAAAACCTTCCAAATCACCTTGGTCTTGTACGACATTTTATGTTAACAATGTGGCAGAAAGAGAACGAGGTATCCCCAGGTTGATAATCAATTATAAACCATTAAACAAATATTTAAAATGGATTAGGTATCCTATTCCAAAGAAAATAGATTTATTATCCAGATTATATGATGCCAATATGTTCTTGAAATTTGATCTAAAATCAGGTTATTGGCAGATCCAAATATTTAAAGAGCATTCTTATAGAACAACTTTTAACGTCCCATTTGGACAATATGAATGGAATGTTATGCCATTTGGATTTTAAAATGCTCCTTTTGAATTTCAGAAAATCATGAATGATATTTTCAATCCATATTTAGATTTTATCATTGTTTATTTGATGATATTTTGGTGTACTAAAAAACATTTGAAATGCATATTAAGCAGTTAGACATTTTTAAGAATATTGTTATACAAAATGGTTTGGTGATTTCTAAACCAAAAATGAGTTTGTTTCAAACGGATGTTCAATTTTTAGGACATCATATTTGTCAAGGGAAAGTGGCGCCAATTTAAAGAGCTATTGACTTTGCTTCAAAATTTCCTGATGTTATTACAGATTGAACTCAATTACAAAGATTTTTGGGAAGCTTGAATTATATATCTCCCTTCTATAAAAGTTTATCTCGTGATTTGGCCCCTTTATAAGATAGGTGAAAAAAAGATCATAAATCACCTTGGAATGATAGTCATACTGCTTTGGTAAAAGATATTAAACTTCGTGTTTAATCTTTACCTTGTCTAACTCTTTCTAACCCTTCTTGGCAAAAAATTGTAGAGACAGATGCGTCTAACATTGGTTATGGTGGAATTCTGAAACATGACAAAACCTAATATTTGATTAGATTTCATTCTGGGAAATGGAGCGATGCCCAGAAGAAATATGCCACGGTGGCGCATGAAACGTTAACAATCGTGAAATGCGTATTGAAATTTCAAGACGATTTATATAATCAGAAGTTTTTAATAAAAACTAATGCTCAATCTGTGAAGTATATGTTCAACAAAGATTTTAAGCATGATGCATCAAAATTGATTTTTGCTAGGTGGCAAGCACAGTTAACACCTTTTGATTTTGAAATCCATTATAAAAAGGGAAGTGATAACTCTCTTCCAAATTTCTTATCCAGAGAATATTTATCATAATGAGTTTTATTTCTCCCTTCTTTAATGAAAAAACCTTAATTACTATATTAAAGGTAATTCCTAACAACAGAGATGTACATGAATAATTATATGGAGAATCATAGATGATATGATGAGAGATATCATCTCACATATTTGCTTTTGTGAAGAAATCGTCGATTTGGACGACGAAAATTATTATTACCATAATTATTATCCATTCGAATAAAACAGAATGTCTTGTTTGCAGAATGGACCCTCCTTGGGTAACCAAGGCCAGAGGAAGTGGCGGTCATACTAGAGGAAGGGGAAGATCATCCCCAGGATCATCAGGATCGTCATACGGATCCTCTTCTAACTCCCCAATTATACAAAGAGTAGGAATGAGCTTGGTGAATCTAAAGACCTCTCAAAAGGAGGCTTCTTCTTCAATACGTCTGGAAGATATTCTAGAAAATAATCCGTTATACGCATAACTACAGGCGTATCTATCTCAGAAGCAAAGTGATACCTTCGCATCTGTCGCAAAAGCAGAGGTTGATGATATCAAATCTTACGAAAAGGTATCAAAGAAAGAAATGATATTTCTTTTAGAAAAATCTGATATTCGGAGAAAAGAAGAACCCTGGAAAACATTCCAGCGATATTTAGTTAACGGATTATATTTCCCGGGTGAGTCATACAAAACCCGATCATATTATGAGATAATTCTGCCGAGCACCGGTAGTGCTGAATTTCAGCACTTTTCAGGATACAACACTAGCGAGAATGTTTATAACTTCTCCAAGATGATAATTAAACAAATTATATCGGTTGAAGATTGGGGCATCTCCACAATGAAAGAGAGGCAGATAAGCCTAAATAAGGTCTGTATGAATTTTACATATTGGGACTATATTCATGCTTTTGATAAAGTCCTTATCTATAATAATGAGCGACATAAGCATACATGGTTCATTAAAATTTGTGCAAAGATATTTGCAGAACCAATCTCTAATTGGTTCCTAAATTGGTGGTCATACCACGGTCCAACAACTAAGATCTTACCAGATCCATTTCTTAAGTTATACAAAGAATAGGTTAAAGTTTCACCAAACCTAAACGAATTATATCATACAGATCATATCTATTATATTGAAAGAATTGAACAAATCTATTTTTTTTATTGATTTCTCGATCCCGTGGATTCACAAATGGACTTCGGAGGTAGGATTCACTGAGGAGCAAATTCCTTATTTATACAGGACATTCTATAATAATTTTTGGGATAAATTAATGAAAAGAGATCCCAAGACAAATTCGTTATACAGACAAGAATTATTGGATCTTATTGGAAAAAGGATTCAAGAATATTGATTTGTTCCTCAAAAAGGAATTATACAAGATAGCTAAGTCCGGCATATTGCTCGCAAAATCTCTACTCAAGATGGAAATAAAGAAGAAATGATTAGTAATTATCTCAACGAAGTAAGAAGGAACCTACTTCTCAATATTACCCAATACGAAAAGTCCGACACTTCAATGCGAAGTGAAACAAGTGATGACGTTGCAGATATTCAAGAGGCTCAATTATGTGAACCTACTACAGAGGATATGCTGGAAAAAGCAGAAGATCTCATCTACCAACTAAAAGGAAAGGACAACATGTGAAGTTTATCTTCAATAATAAAGGTCATTATCAACAGTAGATACACTGTTGATCTACAGTAGATATATTATTACTCTACATATGGGACCCATTGATAAGGACCCATGGTCACGGTAGATATATTCCTTTTTTATCTATAAATTAGTTTCATTTGTAGTTTGTTAGAGGCAGGTTTTAGAAAACCCTCTCTACTTTCTCTCTCTATTGTAAATCTCTCTGAGTTTTGTAAAGTTTCCTATTTACCGGAGATCTGCCAGAAGTTAATAAATTCTGCAAAGTTCGGTCATAGGCCTTGGTGTTTGTCATAGTAACAAGGTATTTCCTTCTCTTTTTTTGTTTAAATCTTTTATTACAATATCTCCGATTCAAGCCGTTACTATGTACGGATAAAGTATCATATCTATGTCGAATAACTAACTTTGCTTTTATATCTACCATGAAAGATCTAGATTTTATCAAAGTATAGATAAATTTACATGCGGTTTCTTGACTTTGTTCAGAGATGGTGGTACAGTCATATTGAATACAACAAGTTATTGGCTTTGTCTTAGTGACTCCGTATAGCCAGCCGTGGTGCTAAGCCCGTTATTGAGTTGAAAAAGGGCGCCTATACCCGGTTAGAACTGCTAGACACATGGGCTCAATAACAATACGTATTGAATCTCGACAGACCCATTGCTCGGGTAAAAAGATTAGATCCTTCCATACATTCATAAAACTATATTAAATTTATGTATATTTCGATTCGAATTTGTTCTAGAAGTTCGGATTCTATGCTAGACTAGATTAAAGATGATCGCGCGGATTACTGCCAATCATCTGAGATCCTGTCGTTGTGGTATCTTCAGGATACAACACTAGAGAGAATGTTTATAACTTCTCCAAGATGATAATTAAACAAATTATATCGGTTGAAGATTGGGGCATCTCCATAATAAAAGAGAGGCAGATAAACCTAAATAAGGTTATGGTGGAATTCTGAAACAAATTAACCCCCATGACAGAACCGAATATTTGATTAGATTTCATTCTAGGAAATGGAGCGATGCCTAGAAGAAATATGCCACGGTGGCGCATGAAATGTTAACCATTATAAAATGCGTATTGATATTTCAAGACGATTTATATAATTAGAAGTTTTTAATAAAAACTGATGCTCAATCTGTGAAGTATAAGTTCAACAAAGATTTTAAGCATGATGCATCAAAATTTATTTTTGCTAGGTGGCAAGCATAGTTAGCACCTTTTGATTTTGAAATCCATTATAAAAAGGGAAGTGATAACTCTCTTCCAGATTTCTTATCCAGAGAATATTTATAATAATGAGTTTTCTTTATCCCTTCTTTACTGTAAAAACCTTAATTACTATATTAAAGGTAATTCCTCTCAACAGAGATGTACATGAATTAATTATATAGAGAATCATAAATGATATGATGAGAGATATCATCTCCGATATTTGCTTTTGTGAAGAAATCATCGATTTTGACGACGAAAATTACTATTACCATAATTATTATGCATTCGAATAAAACAGAATGTCTATCAGTCAACCCATCAAGATTCCATTCATAAATTTCAGATCCACTATAAGAGGTATTAGTCTGATTCCAGTCTCATTCCTCTATTAGCACATCTTGAGGAGTTGGTCTGGAATAATAATAAGTTTGCATGTTGGGTTTTTGAGCAAATTTAGCATTACCACTATTCTTCTTTGGATAACCACAAAGTTTATTAAATTCTAAGTCAACATGATTTTTAAAATCAAAAGTTTGTTCCATTTCATCAGCAAAATTTTCAGACAAATCCATAGGTTTAGCACTAAATTCAGAAAATGTTTTCTCAAGAAGATCTTCTAAATCATAAAGAGGTTTAGATACAAAATCTTGAATCTCAGTGTGTCTTTGCACATGAGTAGAAAGTTCTGAGTTCTGTTTTGAAGTAGAAGGTTTATCAGAAGTTTTCAAATCCTTTTTAATTCGAATTATCAATGCAGTTAGTTCATCTAATTTTTTATCAAGCGAACTAATATGTTCACCCAAAAATTTAACATAAAGTCCCAAATAATTATTTTGAGAAATCAAATTATTAATTTCATTGATGCTGACTGCCGCAACATCTTCTTCAACAAATTTTTGAAAGGCAGTTAAAGTAATACCAATATTATTTGGTAAAATAAAACATGCCTGAGGTGGATAAATAGCTTTGATAATATTACCAGATTCATCTTTATATGATCGTTCAAGGACGTTGATGAATAAAGGTAAATAGGTCGTTATAAACCAAGGTACAAAGAACATAATATGATTATGTAAAGAACAAGTTTCATAAAATTCTTGAGAAATATTATTTAGGTCATCAACACTATAAGTGTCAAAAAACCAAGTTTTAAACCGGTTCCATTTATCACTAGAAAATTCATTTTGAACAAACTTTCTTTCCAGGGAACCCAGACTAAAATCAATTTGGTGTACGTCCATCATTAAGTACCATTAGGATTAAAATCCATTCCGGATGCAAAAGGAATATCCTTATCAGAAATATCAGACGATTTATCATTAGCTCGAACAATATTCAAACGAGGATCAATTTTAATTTTATTATTATCAGCAAATATAACAGAAGATATAGTATGCAAAGAAGCAGTACGATTACGAGCTAGACCATATATCAGTTCAACCGGCGAAATATGCTGGATAACAAGCAATCTTCTATCAGAAAATGAATGTCTATTATAATGAACACACTTTTCATCAAACTGAATACAAATCTTACTGTCAGGATTTTGAATAATATGAGAATATTCTGAATTAGCGACAGCATCGGTCATCTGTTCAGGAGGTATAACAGAATCTAAAGTCCAAGTAGTTGGAAAATTAATTTCTTCCCATTTTATAGGTCTTCTAGTAGTGACCTTAAATTTAGCAAAATTAGTTTCCACTAAAATAATTTGATCTGATGTATCATATAACTTACATCTTGGATTTAACGTAGCAAGTAGTTTAAAATATATTCTATAAGATAAACAAATCAATTCAGATCCAGGTGCATAATTATAACCATGCGTTTTAACATTCAAAGTCAAAGCATCTAAAATATTAGAATCAGTCAAAGATAACTGCAAATTAGGCTGTGTATTGAAATATATTGGGCCATAAGCTACAGTGGATTCAATCTAACACATCAAAGATTGTCGAAAATTTAAATTTCTAGTATCACGAAGAGCAGCTAAAAATGTCTCAGGTAACCCTTTAAGAGTTAACGGCTTAAAAGCAATCTGAACCATGCCAATATGCAAGAACTTATATTATGATTTATATATATCAATATCTCATTTATTTAACAAACGAATAGTATGTTCAGACGAATTTAATGCCAATGATTGCTCAGTAGTTTTAATCGATTGTTTATGAGAAATTTTATCAAACCAACCATAATCATAAATGATTTTAATATCAATCTTCGGAATAGTCCATTTGTTAAACAAATCAAGGTTTTGAGGTATATCTACCTCTTCTAATCTAGTACTTTTAGTACTCGTATCTCCTAGATCCATGAACAAGAGAGCATATCTATGCCGAATACTTCACATCAATCTCATATTTACCATGAAAGAGCCTAGGCTCTGATACCACAATGACAGGATCTCAGATGATTGGCGGTAATCCGCGCGATCACCTTTAATCTAGTCTAGCATAGCATCCGAACTTATAGAACAAATTCGAATCGAAATATACATCAATTTAATATAGTTTTATGAATGTATGGAAGGATCTGATCTATTTACCCGAGCAAGGGGTCTGTCGAGATATGAATGTATGGAATGATCTAATCTATTTACCCAAGCAAGGGGTCTGTAGAGATTCAATACGTATTGTTATTGAACCCATGTGTCTAGCAGTTCTAACCGGGTATAGGCGCCCTTTTTCAACTCAATAATGGGCATAGAACCACGGTTGGCTAGACGGAGTCACTAAGACAAAGCTAATAACTTGTTGTATTCAATCTGATTGTACCACTATCTCCGAACCAAGTCAAGAAACCGTATGTAAATTTATCTATACTTTGATAAAGTCTAGATCTTTCATGGTAGATATAAGAGCGAAGTTAGTTATCCAACATAGATATGATACTTTAGCCTGACATAGTCGCGGCTTGAATAAGAGATATAGTAATAAAAGATTTAAAGAAAAAATAAAATAATGAAATACCTTGTTACTATGGCCAATACCAAGGCCTATGACCGAACTATGCACAATTTATTAACTTCCGGCCGATCTCTGGTTAACAGGAAAATTTACAAAACTCAGAGAGATTTACAATAAAGAAATAGTAGAGAGGGTTTTCTAAAACCTGCCTCTAACAAACTACAAATGAAACTTATTTATAGAAAAGAAAAGGAATCTATCTACAGTGACCACGGGTCCTTATCAATGGGTCCCATATGTACAGTAACAATATATCTATTATAGATCAACAATGTATCTACTGTTGATAATGACCTTTATTATTGAAGATAAACTTCACATGTTGTCCTTTCCTTTTAGTTGGTGGAGGAGATCTTCCACTTTTTCCAGCACATCCTCTGTAGTAGGTTCACATAATTGAGCCTATTGAATATTTGCAACATCATCACTTGTTTCACTTTGAATTGAAGTGTCGGATTTTTCGTATTGGTTAATATTGAGAAGTAGGTTCCTTCTTACTTCGTCGAGATAATTATTAATCATTTCTTCTTTACCTCCATCTTGAATAGAGATTTTGCGAGCAATATGCCGGACCGAACCATCTTGTATAATTCCTTTTTGAGGATCAAAACAATATTGTTGAATCCTTTTTCCAATAAGATCCAATAATTCTTGTCTGTTTAACGACTTTGTCTTGGGATCTCTTTTCATTAACTTATCCCAAAAATTATTATAGAATGTCCTGTATAAACAAGGAATTTGCTCCTCAGTGAATCCTACCTCCGGAGTCCATTTGTGAATCCACGGGATCGAGAATTCAATAAAAAAATAGATTTGTTGAATTCTTTCAATATAACAGATATGAACTGTATGATATAATTAGTTTAGGTTTGGTGAAACTTTAACCCATTCTTTGTATAACTTAAGAAATGGATCTGGTAAGATCTTAGTTGTTGGACCGTGGTATGACCACCAATTTAGGAACAAATTAGGGATTGGTTTTGCAAATATATTTGCATAAATTTTAATGAACCATGTATGCTTATGTGACTCATTATTATTATTGATAAGGACTTTATCAAAAGCATAAATATAGTCCCAATATGTAAACTTCATAGAGACCTTATTTAGGCTTATCTGCCTGTCTTTCATTGTGGAGATGCCCCAATCTTCAACCAATATAATTTGTTTAATTATCATCTTGGAGAAGTTATAAACATTATCGCTAGTGTTGTATCCTGAAAAGTGTTAAAATTCAGCACTACCGGTGCTCAGCAGAATTGTCTCATAATATGATCGGGTTTTGTATGACTCACCCGGGAAATATAATCCCTTAACTAAGTATTACTGGAATATTTTCCAGGGTTCTTCTTTTCTCCGAATATCAGAGTTTTCTAAAAGAAATATCATTTCTTTCTTTGATACCTTTTCGTAAGATTTGATATCATCAACCTCTTCTTTTGCGAGAGATGCGAAGGTATCACTTTACTTCTGAGATAGATATGCCTGTAGTTGTGCGTATAACGGATTATTTTTTGGAATATCTTCCAGATGTATTGAAGAAGAAACCTCCTTTTGAGAGGTCTTCAGATTCACCAAGCTCATTCCTCCTCTTTGTATAATTGGGGAGTTAGAAAAGGATCTGTATGACGATCCTGATGATCCTGGGGATGAATAATAATAATTATTATTATTATAATTATCCTTAGATACATGGTATGCGGATTATTGTACTTCTATGCATGTACTTCAATATAGTATAATGGGTATTCCTTTTTAATATGCTTTTTGCATTAATGTATTCAAAATACTCTTGTATTCTTACCATTTTTATCTCATGGATTGCTACAATCAATTTTATAGATTTTAGCCTCATAGATAAGAAAGCATTTTCTAAATTTTTTATGGATTCGTCCATGTTATATAGAGCTATGCGATGTTTCCATGCTCTTTTTCTTACTAACTGTAAGTGATATTGAATGTTTTTCATTTTTATGCTAGCATAAATGATGTATCCTGCTTTTTTAGTACAATCATGATAATATTTGATTCTCTATAGGTACTAAGTATTTCTTTTTATGGTATAGAGTTATAATAAAAATATGAATATAATTTTTCTTAGAAAGTAATAATTATGAAATACAGAGTTTTGCATTTATACCTTTCTCCTTTGCCATCGTTGAACAGTTTTTATCACTACCGCATCAGTTCTCCTTTAGGCTATGAATAGTTTTTGACCCTCAGTCTGGCTACTTTTCTACCGTTCCTCCCTTAGGCTGAAGATCAAAATCTTCACTTAAGACTATTCTGAGAATTTAGAGAAGAGAGATATACAAACCAAACTTTTTATTTTATAATATTATTTTCACACACACACCATACACATTTTTACATATCCCTAGAACATAACAAGAAATACTTTTCCATGACGCGAGAAGTTTTTTACTCACTTATCAAGGTACCTAACATTGTTCTCTAATGGTTGTTTTGGAGAGAATGTAGTCTGCCTTCTAAGTGTGATTTCTATCTCCTTTTATAGATATAAGGAGGGACAAATTATTACATTTTTGTTTTTGGAGGGACTTCCCTCAAAACTTTGATAATTATTCTTCTTCGTCCTTCAATTATAGTTGTGAAGATAAGAATGGCCGACCAGATTTGACATCTATTTTTATCTGAAGAGATAAAGTATTTAGAGATAAGATTCCTTTTCTCTCTCTTCATGACATAAGTGCTTACGTCCTTAGTTTTGTCTTTTTCTGACTGTCTACATTTTTGCTTTTACAGCTGTCTAGCTGTGACTTTATTCAGATCCATCTTCATATTTGTGATCTAGAAACTTGCAGGCAAGCTTCCATGTTTCTTTTGTTGCTTCCAGTCTGTGAAGCTCAATATCAAGGATTTTTTCCTTCAATACTTTGGATTTGGACTTCCCTTTAGTCATTAAGATCCAAGTAGAATTATTGTGCAGGACTTTGTAATCTTCATCATAAAAACATTTGAGAATAAAATATAGCTCTTTGATTCCCAAAGCTCTTTTGGTTTGTATCCATTTTTTATTTAGATGTGGGAGCTTTTTATCAGCTCATGTTGCTTTGATATTAAAATCATTCAATTTTTCCACCGCAATATAGTTAGTTGTTGGAAAATATAGCTGCAAATCTTTGCTTTCCATGGAGATACTGAAGAATCAGCAATAGACTCCTTCTCTTTCTGCATAATCTTTTACTGAGTTTATTAGTTGTGCAGGTAGTTGGGATAACTCATGTAGATTTGGTTTAGCATAAACTCGGTCTAAGTAACCAAATTCAAATAATTAAGCTGTAAAGCCCGGTGATCCGTTCGGAAATATCAAAATTCTTGGAAACAAACTAGTTGTTCCTAAAACTCCGAATGTTTCTCCGCTTTCTTCAGGGAGATTATAAATATATCTTGTAAAAGCAAGATATTCTTCTTCTTTCAGATTTTGTCTTCCAACCTGAAAAGAAGAAAAAACTTTTGTTCCAGATGGAACCTTATTAGTACTTCTTTGTGGTTTCCTAGAGATAATTTTTTCAATTTTTGCAGAAGATGCATTCTTTTCTTCTTTTGAAGAATTGGCCTTTTTTTTGGCTTGCTTGGCTTTTACCCTTGTCCTTGGACTCAGGTTTTGGCATATCCATGCTTACCGATGAGATGTTTTGGCACTAGATGCTAGTGGGACATCTCCTGCCACTTTGTTGGGATTTATATTCCCTTCAGGATTTGAATTCCTTTTTGGACATGTGTCCAAGTGTTCACATAACAATAGAAATTCGTTCATATTTTCAGTTTGATCATCACTGAGTTGGTTGATTTCATATTGCATCTTTCTTGCTTGTTCGGACACGCTAGCTAATTCATCTCTGATGTTAAATAATTTGTGGCTTTTGTCATCAATGGGCTTTTCCACAAGTTGCATTTTTTCAAACACTCTGCTAATCAGAATTTGTGTTCAATTGTCTATATTAGACGTTTCTTGAGAGAAAATCTGCAAGAAAGTTATCAATTCCTTTAATATGTTCTATTTTAAAAGAATAAAATGATAATAAAACCTGCCACCTATGCAATCTTCTGTATTGCGGTTCTGATGGTAGTTTGTTTGAGATTAATCCTGATACATGCGTGTTATCAGTTCTAATAACAAATTGTTTTGGTAAAAGGAAGGCTGAAAATTTCCTGATTCCTCTAACAATGGCTAATAATTCTTTTTCATTAGTGGAATATCTCATTTTTGCTTCGTTAAATGTACCACTTGTGTACCTACAGATTTCATTTAAATTGGTTTGCAATAATGCTCCCCAATGATAGTCAGAGGCATCTGTTTGTAATACCAAGTTACCACTTTTTTCTGGTAATCCTAGAGCATTCTTCTTTTAATTTTTTAATGCACCGAGTGTGCTCTTCAGTCCATCCAAGTCTGTTGGATTTTCTTATTAATTTTTGCACGATATATCTCTTCTTTGCTAAATCTGGTATAAATTCTCTTGTATAATTTAGACATCCTAAAAATCGTTGTATTTCCTTGTTGGTTGTCAATTTGTCAAGAAATTCTACAATCTTTTTTGAGATGTGAGCTTGTAATTCGATTCCAATTTTTGAAATAATGATTCCCAAAAATTCTATTTCATTTTTGTTTATTTCTACCTTCTTCTGGCTTAGAATAATTCCATTTTTAAAACATATTTCTGAAAATTCTTTCAGGTGTGTTAAATGTTCTTGATATGTGTTAGAACATATGAGTATATCATCTATATAGACGATTAAAAATTCCTTTTCGGAAGATATTTTGTCCATCTTTCTTTGAAAGATTTGAGGGGCAGTTTTTAATCCAAAAGACATTACTATCCATTCGTAGTGTCCATTAGGCGTACTGAACGCTGTTAGCGGAATGGATTCTTTTGCTAATTTTATTTGCCAAAATCCACTTTTACAGTCAAATTTTGAAAAATAAGTTTTGCCTTTGGCAAGGTTTATAAGATTGTTTTTATTTGGAATAAAATATCCGTCAAATATGCAATTTTTATTTAGCTCTTTATAGTTTATAACCATTCAAGTTTTTCCTCTTTTTATTTCAGTATGGTTTCTTACCATAAACACTGGACTACTATGAGGACTTTTACTCATCCTAATAAGTTTTAGTTTGATTAATTCTTTGAGTTGAGTCCGAAACTCAATTTTATCATCTTCGTTATAGAGCGTAGGTTTTACTCTAATGATGATACTAGGGACTTTGAGTATTAAAGTTGCCTTTTCATGATTTTTTTTTCCCATTTTTCTAAGGGATTTTCTCCATAGGATTTTTGTAGATTTTCCTTAATCTGTTCTAGATTAAGACATTTACGAGAGATTTTCTTTAGATTTTCTAAATGCCTTCTTTTATAATTTCCATTTTATTTCTCAAGAATATAAGGATTTTGTTTTCTTGTGACTTTGATAAAATGTCCGCAAGGGGTTTTGAGACTTACCATATATAATGTCTGATGATAATCTTGGAATTGTTGGAGAAAATCATTTCCTAATAATAAATCAGTTTCCAGTTTATCATAGGCAAATATTTTATTTATAGAAACAATTTTAGATCCTAAAATTATTTCTGCCTTTTCTTTTGACTGTGATAGTCGTTCTTTGACACCTGTAATACCAATCATTGATATCCCAATTTTTTAGTAAAAAAGATTTTGCTAAACTAGCTTCTAATCCATTATCAATTTGACAACATGTTATTAATTTTGTATCATAGAAAGTTATTTCTATGAAGACTGATACCCGAAAGGATGTTTCTTTGGGCATTTTTAGATTTTTGGTAAGAAACAAGTTTCATTTTTGTAACTCATTTCTATTCCATTTTTCCCTATACTGTAGTCATTTAGACTATTAAGGAACAAATTTCCTAAGATTAGGTTGTGATCACTTTCGTGATTTGTAATATAACAAGGGACCGTTATTCTTAGTGTATCTAATTGTATTGGTAAATCTACCATCTTTATATAGCTAAAGTTATGTCCTTCAAAGGTTTTATCGGTATAAGGGGTACCTTCGTAGATTGGTAATCCATCCAATATATTACCTTTGACATGGTTAGCCGCTGCACCTGTTTGTAACAAGATTTCTTATTTTTTCCATTCTGTTCCGTTAAAGACTCTTCCTGCAATTCTAGTAATGTTAGATGCCTCAGGAACCTTTTTAGAGTATCTATGGGCTATACCTTTTTTATCGAATTTCTTCCATATTCTAACGAAAGTCTCGGATTGTTTTCGGAAATCCCTATTTCTTGTGTTTTCCCAAATCGAGTTTCATATTCTTCTGGAATTTGTGCTTGTTGAATTTCTGCTTCAACAATTCTTGCTATTCATGTACATTCCAGATCTATTTCAATTGTTTCTTTAATTTTGTATATACTACCATAATTGGAGTTTGTGATTGTATATATGGCTTGGTAATAAATACTCATGATGTTATTGCCTGGTTTAAATAGGTCATTTCTTTTGACTTAAAAATGTAAGCTTAAAGCATCATTAAAGTCTGCATCCTTAAGTGAAATATAGTACTTGGGATAGTATGTAAATAGAAGCTTAGTATAAGCTAAGTTTCCTTCAATTATGACAAGATTTCCTTCTCTGGCATTAATGAATCTTTCATCTGAAAGGTTGATGACAATAGGGCAATTGATCCCTTCTTTAAAAGTTGATTTGACCAAAATTTGGATTCCTCCTAAATGGACATAATTCATTTTCTTCCTTTTTTGTTCAGGAATTTTTCTGAGGGTCTGTTCTATCATTGGCTTAGTTAAAAGATTTAACTTATGTCTTCCTATTGTTTGGGTAATCTCTATTACCTTTTCTATCTCTTGATATTCATGATAGGAAATTTAATTTCTTGCAAACATTCTTTGCATTCTGTTGAATATATATTATCTTCAGTTTTGAGATTAAGTTGTAATCCTTGGATTTTCTTTAATAATTCTCCATCGAATGTTGCTTTTAGGGCGTATCCCCTTGGATCCTCTTCAGCTTCTATAATTTGTACTGAATCGTCCATTTTCTTTTGTATTTCTTTATTCATCTAGTCAAATTCTTCTAAGCTAGTTGAAAATTCTTCATATAATTCTTCATAGAAGTCATCACTTTTTATTGATGTTACAAATTCTAGATCTGAATCAATTTCTAGTCTATCAATTTTTGATATTTTTATTCTCTTTTTGTTACATTCGTAACTTTTGTATGCTTCTTCGCCATAGTTGTAGCATTTACATTTATCTGTTGTTCTTTTAAAATTAGTTTTCTTTCTGTAGTACCATTTTTTAGGTACATAATTTTGTCTTGAAATATTTCTTCTTTTGATTAAGCCTTTCTTGTGTTTCCTTTTTTTATAGGTCTTATCATTGCATCCCCATTGGGTTGCTGCGTTTGTATCTAGGCAATAGATTTGGGTATTGATTCTTTTGGCCTTTCTTTGTATGTTATGAGTCATACATAGTTGTCCAAGTCTATTGTTTAGGAAAGATATTCTTTGTCCAAGAGTATCTCCTTCTATGTTTTCTTTTTCGTATTCTTCTCTAATGTATTTAACCCAGAAGCCTGGTAATTTTTGATAATATTTTTTTGAGATATGGTAGCATTTCTTTACTGGTATCAAATATTTTATAGTAATATTCTTCGAATTCACATGTGTATTCTTGAATATAACTCATTTTGCAGATTTGCAATTTTTCTAATTGTTCTTTTGCTATTATTCTCAATTTTTCTCTATTTTGAGATGCACTTCCTTCGCCACCTAGGGATTCATTTCCTATGAACTGAACAAGGTTTCTTATACCTTCTTGAATGGATTTTTTGAATCCTTCTATAATATGATTTTTGATGATTCCTTTCGCATCATTTGATAATCCTGTATGCCAATTGCTTACATTTCCAGTGAAAGTATTTATCGCAATGATATATTTTTCTTCATCTGTGTAATTAACTCCTTTTACTAGTAAGAAGAAAAGAAATATGTTTTGTGCCCATATATCTAAATCTAACTCTGGTTCTCTTTTACAGTCGAGGTTTAAAAATTGGGTTGTTCCTACATCTCTTATTGGGAGTCTGTTTGGCATGTATTTAGATTTATTGTTATTATGATATTGACTTATGAAGTCTTTACTCCTTTTTGCTTTAGGTACAAAACTTCCTCCTATATTTTATGGTTGTAATTCTTTTTCTTTTAAGGGTTAGATCCCTCCCCTATATCAAATTTTCCTTGGGGTCCTCCTGTTTCTCCCTTGTTTGTTAGAACTTTTAATTTTCGATCTGAAAGATCAAGATCTTCTAAAGCATAGACTAGTACATCTAGTTCATTCATCTCTTTCTTCAGAGTTTTCACCTATTTTAATTTGTTCTAAATCGATTTTTTCTTCTAGAGTTTCTTTACTGGATTGTTCTAGTTCTTGATTTTTTTGTTGTTTCAAAAACTCTTGAATGAGTCTTTCATCAAGGCTACCTTTTTTATACGAACTTTTGTTAGCAATTTTTTCTCCTAAGAATTCTTTTATGTATTTTTGACTTACTGTTTTGTCAAATCTTTTGATTTTCTATTACATTAGTAATTTTTCCAGGAATATTTTCTTTAATAGATTTTATTTCTATTTCTATTAATTTTAGTCTTAAGGCTAATTGCTTATGACTTTCTATTAGGTTGTTTAATATATCTATAGCTTCTTTTAAGCTCATTTTGATTGAATTAAATTTCTCGATCTGTCTTTTATTCAGATATATAATAATCAGATGTGTTCATGTCATCTATTACTATTTCTGAATAATCATGTATTGAGAATTCAAATTCTTCTCTGTACATTTCATCAATGATTAGTTGTAGGATTTTTTCTTTTAAATCTTTATATAATTTGATTACCTTTAGTATGGTTACTAAGGTTTTTTCATCTAAATACCATATAAGTTTAATCATCAGGCTCTGATACAAATAAGGGGCCTGTGATCTATCCTTAGATACATGGTATGCGGATTATTGTACTTCTTAAATAATGGGGCTGTGATGTATCCTTAGATTTACAAAGAATAGGTCTAGGCGAGAACTCGCTAAGATCAAGTGTTACAAGTGTGGAAAATTTGGACATATAGCACCAAATTGTAAGCTTGAAAAGCTAAAGACCTTAGAACTGGATGAAGAGGTTCATGAAAAGATTTATAGTTTCCTTTACACCTCTGGTTCTAAGTTCAATTATGATTCTGATTCATGTTCGGAAGAGGACATCGATTTACTTGAGTCTTCGGATGATAAGCAACCCGCTACTATGAATGCTTGCAGGTTCCACGGTGATATTTGCTCGTGTGAAAATGATGAATTTTATAAATTACAATATCAATTTGAAGATATGAATATTCATACTATTACTTCTGATAATGTGATTGAACTTCTAAAAGAAGTTCCTGATAACAATTTGCGTGAAAAAATTATTCAATTCGCTGTTAATAACAGTGCCAGTTCTTCAAAAACTATTGAGAAACCAAAAAATGATTTTGAATTTGAATACTCTACACCGTATTCTTTGTCTGAAGTTAATACTAGACTTGCTAAACAACCTGTTGTTATACGTGATACTTCTTTTGATGATTTAAAAAGAGAAATTGAAAATTTGAAAAATGAGATTAAATCTCTTAAACAAAATCAAATGATTTGCGATCACCGTCTTACTCAGATCGAAACTGCTACCAGAAAAGGTAAGAATATTGCTGAAGAAAATACTCTTGCAAAACCTATTAAAATTGATCTAGACAAGATATGTTTCTAGGAATGATGAAAATTGTTACTGCACATAAATGGTATGTTAATTGTACCATATTGATTCATAGTACTTTCTCTATAACTGATATTGCTATGATTGACAGCGGAGCTGATGTGAGTTGTATTCAGGAAGGTCTTGTACCTACAAAATATTTTGAAACAACTACTCATATGGTTAAATCTACTTCTGGACATGCTTTAGATATAAAGTATAAATTGCCTAATACGCGTATTTGCCAAAATAAAGTTTGTATTCTGCATTTCTTTTTCTGGTTAAAAATCAGTTATACCCTCCAATTATACTTGGAACCCCATTTATAAATGCTATTTATCCTTTCACCAGCATAACTGCTAATGGTTTTTCTGCTACTTACAAAGACCGAGATATTAGTTATACTTTCGTCACTGATCCTATTTCACGTGATATTAATGCTTTGATTAATATGAAACAAAAGCATGTTGATTCATTACCACTTGAATTATTTAGTATGAATATCTTTGATACTTTGAAATCTACTAAAGTATAGGAAAAAATTAAATTAATTTCCGAACAAATGGCCATTGATATTTGCGCTGATCATCTTAGTGCTTTTTGGAATCGGAAAAAGCATATAGTCACTCTTCCATATGAAAATAATTTCTCTGAGGATGATATTCCTACCAAGTCTCGTCCTTGTCAGATGAACGCCAAATTGGTTGAATTCTGCAAAAAGGAAATTGATAGGTTATTACAAAAGGGTTTGATAAAACCTTCAAAATCTCCTTGGTCTTGTATTGCATTTTATGTCAATAATGTAACTGAAAAGGAACAAGGCGCTCCCAGGTTAGTTATAAATTATAAACCTTTAAATAAATTTTTAAAATGGATTAGGTATCCTATTCCAAATAAAAGGGATTTATTGTCAAGATTATATGACGCTAATATATTTTCTAAATTTGATTTAAAATCAAGTTATTGGCAGATCCAAATATTTAAAGAGCACTCTTATATAACTGATTTTAATGTCCCGTTTGGACAATACGAATGGAATGTTATGCCGTTTGGTTTGAAAAAGTGTCCTTCTGAATTCCAGAAAATTATGAATGATATTTTTAACCCATATTTGGATTTTATCATTGTTTATATTGATGATATTTTGGTTTATTCAAAGACTCTTGAAATGCATATTAAACATTTGGACATTTTCAAGAAAATAGTTATACAAAACGGTTTGGTAATTTCTAAACCAAAAATGAGTTTATTTCAAACTGAAGTTCAATTTTTAGGACATCTTATTTGTCAGGGGAAGGTTACCCCAATTCAACGATCGATTGATTCTGCTTCAAAGTTTCCTGATGTTATTACAGATAGGACGCAATTACAGAGATTCTTGGGAAGTTTAAATTATATTTCCCCCTTTTACAAGAATTTATCTCGTGATTTAGCCCCATTATACGACAAGCTAAAAAAGGATCATAAAACACCTTGGACTGACAGTCTCACCAATTTGGTCAAAAATATTAAGCTTCATGTTAAATCTTTGCCTTGTCTAACTCTGGCTAACCCTGCATGGCAAAAAATAGTTGATACAGATGCGTCTAACATTGGCTATGGAAGAATATTAAAACAAATTAATCCTTATGATAAGAACGAATATCTGATTCAATTTCATTCTGGAAAATGGAGCAATGCTCAATAGAAATATGCTACGATGGCTCATGAGATGCTAACCATTGTCAAGTGTGTTTTGAAATTTCAAGATGATTTATACAATCAAATTTTTTTGATAAAAACAATGCACAATCCAACAAATATATGTTTGATAAAGACTTCAAACATGATGCATAAAAATTGATATTCGCAAGGTGGCAGGCACAGTTAGTCACATTTGATTTCGAAATCCATTATAAAAAGGGAAGTGATAACTCTCTTCCAAATTTCTTATCAAGAGAATAGCTATCATCTTAGCTATGAGTTTTCTAGCCCATTTCTTCACTGATAAAACTCTAGTTACAATATTAAAAGTAGTTCCGCTCAACCGAGATGTACTTGAACTTATCCTATGGAAGATTATAGATGGCATGGTGATGGATATATTCACCATTCATAATATTGAAGAAGTCGTCGATTTTGACGGCGTAAACTATTATTATCAAAATTATTATGATGCTTATGATCTTTTAGATGATTAAAACAAAATGCTTTGTTTGTAGGATGGACCCTCCTTGGGTAACCATGGGTCGAGGCAGGGGAAATAACCTGTGAGGAAGGGGAAGATCATCCCCAAGATCGTCATCAGGATCTTCATACGGATCTTCGTCAAACTCCCCAATTTTAAAGTGAGGAGGCATGAGTTTAATAAACTTGCACTCAAAAGGAGTGCAAAAGGCGACATCATCGTCAGTACATCTGGAAGATATTCCAGAAGGTAGCCCGTTATATGCAGAGTTACAGGCCTATTTGTCATAAAATGAAAAAGGTGATACCTTTGCTTCTATTGCCAAAGATGATGTTGATGATATCAAATCGTACGAAAAGGTAGCCAAAAAAGAAATGATATTTCTTTTAGGAAACTTTGAAATTCAGAGAAATGACGAACCTTGGAAGATATTCCAGCATTATCTGATTAACGGATTATATTTTCGGGGTGAATAATATAAAACTCGCTCGTATTACGAGACCATTTTGATAAGTACTGGTAGTGCTAAATTTCAGCACTTCTCATGATACAACACTAGTGAGAACGTTTATAACTTCTCCAAGATGATCATCAAGCAAATTATTTCGATAGAAGATTGGGGTATTTCCTCGATGAAAGAAAGACAGATCAGTCTGAATAAGGTACCCACTATTTTTACCTATTGGGATTATATTAACGCCTTCAGTAAAGTCCTCTACTATAATAATGAGAGGCGTAAACATACTTGGTTTGTTAAGATTTCTGCAAAGATATTTGTTGAACCGATCCCTAACTGGTTCCTAAACTGGTGGTCATACCACAGTCTGACTATAAAGATTTTGGCAGATCCTTTCTTAAAATTATACAAAGAATGGGTTAAGGTTTTGCCAGGCCTTAATAATTTATACCACACCAACCATATTTGTTATTTAGAACAAATTGAACAAATCTATTTCTTCATAGAATTCTCTATCCCTTGGATCCATAATGGACCCCAGAAGTCGGTTATACCGAAGAACAAATTCCGTGTTTATACCAAACTTATTATAATAATTTTTTGGACAAATTGATGAAGAAAGATCCCAAGACTAAGGTATTAAATGGTCAAGAATTACTGGATCTCATTACCCAAAAAATTCAAGATTATAGTACTACTTCTCACAAAGGATTCATCGCTGATAACTCCGTTAAGCATATTGCAAGAAGGATTTCTATCCAGGATGGAAACAAAGAAGACATGATAAATGAATATTTAGAGGAATTTAGGAGAAATCTTCTCCTCAATATCACTCACTATGCAAAATCAGACAGTTCTATGAGAAGTGAAACGAGTGATGATGCTCAAGAGGATAAAGACACTCAGCCATGTGGAGATTCGCTACAGCAAACGGAAGATTTCCTATTCAGCCTAAAAGGAAAAGAGGTGTAAAGCTTATCCTGAATAGTAAAGGATACTATCAATAGTAGAAACACTGTTGAGCAACAATAGATATACTATTACTAGGACCCGGATAGGGGCCCATGATCCCTGTACAAAGATGCTTTCCTTTTCTATAAATAAGTTTGTTCTCTTTAGTTGAAGAGTAGGTTTTAGAAAACCCTCTCTCTCTCTTTTTCTCTCTCTTGTAAAGAACTCTCTCTTGTATTGTAATTTGTGAGTTTGCTGGAGATTTATCGGAGTTTGTGAATAAAGCATAATTATTCCATAGGCCCTGGTGTTGGCCACAAGGTACTTTCGTTTTCCTTTATTGTACTTTCTTTTCCGTGACTATGTCCGACTAAAGAATTATATCTATGTTGGATAACTAACTTCACTTTTATATCTACCATGAAAGATCTAGACTTTATCTAAATATAAATAAATTTATATATGGTTTCTTGACTTGGTTCCGAGATGGTGGTACAGTCAGATTCAATACAACAAGTTAGTGGCTTTGTCTTAGTGACTCCGTCTAGCCAGCAGTGGTCTCTGCCCGCTAAGGAGTTAAAAGGGAGTTTTATACCCGATTAGAACTGCTAGACACATGGGCTCACTAACAATACGTATTTGAATCTTGACAGGCCCTTTGCTTGGGTAAAAGGATTAGATCCTTCCATACAGTCATTAAACTATATATCAATTTGTATGTATTTTGATTCGGATTTCTTCCTTGAATTCGGATGTTGACAAGCTAGATTGAAGATATATCAGCTTTTATATCTTTTACCAAAATAGTTAAATCATCAAGTTTTTTGTCAAGAGAGCTAATATGCTCGCCCAAAACTTTAACATAAAGACTTAAATAATTGTTTTGAGTAATAAGTTTATTAATTTCAGCAATACTAATTGAACCAATATCTTCTTCAATAAATTTTTGAAAAGCTGAAAAAGTGATACCAGTATTATTTTGCAGAACAAACGATGACTGAGGAGGGTAGATAACTTTCAAAAGATTACCACTCCCATCTTTATAAGTTTGTTCAATAACATTGATATCTAACGGCAAATAGGTGGTTATAATCCAAGGAACAAAATACATAATTTGATTATGTAACGCAAAAGTTTCATAAAACTCTTGAGAAATACAATGAAGATCTTCTTTGCTATAAGCATAAAAAATGAAGTTTTAAACTGATTCCATTTTTCATCAAAAAATTCTTTTTGAATATGTTTCTTGCCAGGGAACCTGGGCTAAAATCAATATGGTGTGAAAACATTATGAATCGTTATGGTCAAACTCCATTTCGGAGGCCGAAGGAATATCCTTATCAGAAGCATCATCATTTACCTGAACTATATTAGTTCATGGGTTGATCTTTACCTTCTCGACCATAGAGTTACCATAAGAACCAATAGCATGTAACGAAGCCACGCGATCTTGGGCCAGACCATAAATCGGTTCAATAGGGGAAATATGATGAATCGCAGGCAAAAGTCTATGACTTGATAACGAATGTCTATTATAATTGTGATTTATGGAGGACATCGACCTGTTGTTAGCAAAGGACTCCCTATGACGCACATAGCTATTATTAGCAAACTGAATACAAATCCTTCCATCGGGATTTTGAGAAATATGAGAAAAATCATAATTAGTAACAACATCTGTTAGCTGATTTGGAGATATAACCAAATTTAGAGTCCATGAAGTTGGGAAATCTATTTCTTCCCACTTAGTAGGTCTTCTAGTAGTGACCTTGGACCTTGCAAAATTGGTTTCCACCAAAATAATTTGATTGGAAATATCATATAATCTACATCTAGGATTAAGATTAGATAACAATTTAAAATAAATTCTATAGGATAAACAAATGAGTTCGAAACCAGACACAATATTTATTACCATGCGTTTTAACATTTAATGTTAAGGCATTGAGAATATTCACATCAGTAAGAGATAACTACAAATTAGGCTGATAAGGATATTCCTTCGTCGTCCGAAATGGAGTTTGACCCCAACGATTCTTAATGTTCTCACACCAAATTGATTTTAGCCCAGGTTCCCTGACAAGAAAACATATTCAAAAAGGACTTTTTGATGAAAAATGGAATCAGTTTAAAATTTGGTTTTTTTTATGCTTATAGCGAAGAAGATCTCCATTGCATATCTCAAGAGTTTTATGAAACTTCTGCATTACATAATCAAATTATGTATTTTGTTCCTTGGTTTATAACCACCTATTTGCCGTTATATATCAACATTATTGAACGAACTTATAAAGATGGGAGTGGTAATCTTTTGAAAGCTATCTACCCTCCTCAGTCATCGTTTGTTTTGGCAAATAATTCTGGTATCACTTGTTCAGCTTTTCAAAAATTTATTGAAGAAGATATTGCTGGAATTAATAAACTTATTACTAAAAACAATTATTTAAGTCTTTATGTTAAAGTTTTGGGCGAGCATATTAGTTCTCTTGACAAAAAACTTGATGATTTAACTATTTTGACAAAAGATATAAAAGCTGATATAGCTAAAGCAAACTCTGTTGTTGCCACAAATGTTGCTTCTACTTCTGAAAGGAAACTCGCAGTTGTCTCTACTCATGTCCAAAAGCCTTTTGAAGTTTCTAATTTCAAACCAGGTTCTTTAAAAAATTTGGAAGAACTTCTTGATAAAAAGTTTTCTGATTTAGATATTAAAGAGCTTGTTGATAAAAAGCTTTCCAGTTTAAAATTTGGGCCAATCGATTTATCACAAGATTTTGCTGATAAATTGGAAACTATCGGTGATTTTAAAACTCAGGTTTCTTCAGAGTTTAATAAACTCAAGGGGTTATCTCAGGAAAAGCAGTGGTTATGCTACTAAACCTTTAGCTTATTGTCGTACTGCTTCTACCAGTTGTGATGGTAATTAAGATATTTCCTGTAAATTTGGTTAAGCATAAACCTGATCTAGGTATCCAAATTCAAATAATTGAGCTGTGAAGCCCGGTGATCCATTTGGAAATATCGAAATCCTTGGAAACAGACTAGTGGTTCCTAGAACTCCAAAGGTTTCTCCACTTTTTTCTTGGAGATTGTATATCTGTCTTGTGAATGCCAGATATTCTTCTTCCTTTGGATGTTGTTTTCCTACCTGTACAGAGGAAAAATCTTTTATTCCTGATGGAACAGCAACTTTGTTAGTATTACTATCTGGTTTCCCAGAGATAATTTTTTCATCTTTAGGTGAGATTGTGCTTTTTTCTTCTTTCAAAGAACTAGCATCTATTGATTCTGCTCGGCTTTTACCCTTGTCCTTAGGCTCAGGTTTTGGCATATTCGTGCTTACCAATGAGAAGCTTTTTGCACTAGGTGCTAATGGGACATCTCCTGCCATTTTGTTGGGATTAATATTCCCTTTAGGATTGGAATTCCTTTTTGGACATGTATCCAAGTGTTCACATAAAAACAAGAATTCATTCATGTTTTCAGCTTGCTCTGTGCTGAGCTGATTTATCTCGTACTGCATCTTTCTTGCTTGTTCGGACAAGCCGGCTAATTCATATTGAACAATTTGTGGTTTTTGTCGTCAATGGACTATTCCATTTGTTGCATGCTTTCAAATATTCTGTTAACAAGAATTTTTGTTCTATTTTCCATATTGGACATTTCTTGAGAGAAAATCTGCAAGAGAGTTATTTATTCCTTTAATATGCTTAATTTTAAAAGAATAAAATGATAACAAAACCTGCCATCTATGTAATCTCTTGTACTGTGGTTCTGACGGAAGTCAGTTGGATATTAGTCATGATACCTGTGTGTTATCAGTTCTAATAATAAACTATTTAGGTAAAAGAAAAGTTGAAAATTTTCTAATTCCTCGGATAATTGCTAACAATTCTTTTTCATTTGTGGAATACCTTGTTTCTGCTTCATAGAAGGTACCACTAGCGTATCTACAGATTTCATTTAAATCTGTTTGTAACAATGCTCCCCAATGATAATCTGAGGCATCTGTTTGTAATACCAAGTTATCATTTTCATGTGGTAATCTACGCTTTGGTAACTTAGAACATTCCTTTGTTAATCCTTTTACACACTGAGTGTGTTCATCCGTCCATCCAAGTCTATTAGACTTTCTAATTAATTTTTGTAAAATATTTCTTTTCTTTGCTAGATCTGGGATGAATTCTCCTGCATAATTGAGACATCCTAGAAATCTCTGTATTTCTTGTTTTATTGTTAATTTATCAGGAAATTCTACAATGTTTTTTGAGATGTGAGTCTGTAATTCTATTCCCATTTTTGATATAATCATTCCTAAGAATTTTGTTTCATTTTTGTTTATTTCTGCCTTTTTTGGCTCAGAATAATGCCATTTTAAAAATACATTTCCGAAAATATTTTCAGATGGGTTAAATGTTCTTGATATGTGTTAGAACATATTAATATATCATCTATATAAACAATTAAAAAATCCTTTCCAGAAAATATTTTATCCATTTTTCTTTGAAAGATTTGAGGGGCATTTTTTAACCCGAAAGGCATTACCATCCATTCATAATGTCCATTGGGTGTACTGAATGCTGTTAATGGGATGGAAGCTTCTGCTAATTTTATTTGCCAAAACCCATTTTTACAATCAAATTTTGAAAAATAGGTTTTACCTTTTGCCAGGTTTATAAGATTGTTTTTATTAGGGATAAAATACCCATCAAAAATACAATTTTTGTTTAGTTCTTTATAGTTTACGACCATTCGAGCTTTTCCTCTTTTTATTTCAGCATGGTTTCTTACCATAAATGTTGGGCTACTATGAGGGGTTTTACTTATTCTAATTATCTTAAGATTAATTAAATCTTTGAGTTGGATCTTGGACTCAATTTTAGCGTCTTCATTGTAAAGCATTGGTTTTACCCTAATGATGATACTGGGATCTTTAAGGGTTAAAATTGCTCTTTCCTAATTCTTTTCCCATTTTTCTAAGGGATTTTCACCATAAGATTTTTGTAAATTTTCTTTAATCTGTTCTAGATTAAGACATTTACATGATATTTTCTTTAGATTTTCTAAATATTTTTTCTTAAAAATTCCTTTATCTTTTTCTGAAATATAAGGATATTGTTTTCTTGGGACTTTAAAAAAATGTCCACAAGGGGTTTTTAGACTTATCATATAGATTTTTTGATGATAATCTTGAAATTGTTGTAGAAAATCATTTCCTACTAATAAATTTGTTTCTAGTTTATCATATGCAAATAATTTGTTTATAGAAACAATTTTTGATCCTAGAATTATTTCTAGATTCTCTTTTGACTGTGACAGTCTTTATTTAACACCTGTAATACCAATCATTGATATATTATTTTTGTTGATATTCCAGTCCTTAATTAAAAAGGATTTTGCTAGGCTAGCTTCTGATCCGTTATCTATTTGACAACAAGTTGTTAATTTAGTATTATAGATGGTTATTTCTATGAAGATTGATACTCTAAAAGTTGTTTCTTTAGGCATATATCCTTGGAAGAAACTAGTTTCGCTTTGTAACTTAGTTCTATCCCTTATTTTCCTATACTATAGTCATTTGGACTGTTAAGGAACAGGTTTCCTAGGAGTAGGTTGTGATTATTTTTGTGATTTGTAATGTAGCAAGGAATGGTTATTCTGATTGTATCTAATTGTATTGGTAATTCTACCATTTTTGTACAACTGTAGTTGTTTCCTTCAAAGGTTTTATACGTATAAGGAGTTCCTTCGTATATTGACAATCCTTCTAAGATAATGCTTTTGACATGGTTGGTGGTGGAACCGGTTTGTATAAGGATTTCTTGTTTTATCCATTCTATTCCATTAAAGATTCTTCCTGCAATCTTTGTAATGTTAGATGTTTCAGAAATTCTTTTGGAATATCTATGCGACAAGCACTTTTTTATGGAATTTTTCCCATATTCTAATGAAAGTCTAGGATTGTTACTGGAACTTCCTATTTCTTGTGTTTTTCCAAAACGAATTTCATATTCTTCTGGAATTTGTGCTTGTTGAATTTCTGCATCAACAATTCTCACTATTCCTCTACATTCTTGATCTATTTCGATCATTCCTTTATTTTTGTAGATACTGCCATAATTAGAGTTTGTGACTGTATATAGAGCTTGGTAATAAATGTATATGATATGGTTACCTGGTTTAAATAGTTCGTTTCTTTTTACCTGAAAATGCAAGCTTAAAGCATCATTAAAGTCTGCATCTTTAAGTGAGATACAGTACTTGGGATAGTATGTAAATAGAAGTTTGGTATAAGCTAAATTTCCTTCAATTATACCAAGATTTCCTTCTCTAGCGTTACTGAATCTTTCATCTAAAAGGTTGACGACAATAGGGAAATTGATCCCTTCTTTAAAAGTTGATTTGACTAAAATTTGGATTCCTCCTAAATGAACATAATTCATTTTCTTTCTTTTCCTTTCAGGAATTTTTCTGAGGATCTGTTCGATCATCGGCTTGGTTAAAAGATTTAACTTATGTCTTCTTGTTGTTTGGGTGATTTCTATTACCTTTTCTATCTCTTGATATTCGTGATAGGAGATTTTATTTCTTGTAAACATTCTTTGCATTCTGCTGAATATGTTGTCTTCGCTTTTGAGATTAATTTGTAATCCTTGGATTTTCTTTAATAATTCTCCATCGAATGTTGCTTTTAGGGCGTATCCCCTTTGATCTTCTTCAGTTTCTAGAATCTGTACTAAATCATTCTTTTCTTTTTCTTGTATTTCTTGATTCATTTAATCAGATTCTTCTTCCGTGCTAGTTGAATATTCTTCATATAGTTCTTCATAGAAGTCATTGCTCCTTATTGATGTTATTGATTCTAGATCTGAATCAATTTCTTGTCTATCAATTTTTAATATATTTACTCTTTTTTTGTTACATTTGTAACTTTTGTGTCCTTCTTCTCCACAGTTGTAGCATTTACATTTATCTGCAGTGTTTGTTCTTTTAAAAGTATTTTTCTTTCTATAATACCGTTTTTTGGTACATAATTTTTTCTTGAAATATTTTTTCTTTTGACTAATCCTTTCTGATTTTTTTTTTATAGGATCTATCATTACATCCCCATTGGGTTGCAACATTTGTATCTAGGCAATATATTTGTGTGTTGATTCTTATAGCTTTTCTTTGTACGTTATGAGCCATACAAAGTTGTCCAAGCCTATTGTTTAAGAAAGATATTCTTTGTCCAAGTGTATCTCCTTCAATGTTTTTTTCCTTTTCATATTCATCTCTAAAGTATTTAGCCCAAAAGTTTGGTAATTTTTGAAAATATTTTTCAAGGTATGGATGCATTTCTTTACTGCTATCAAATATTTTATAGTAATATTCTTCGAATTCACATGTGTATTCTTGAATATAACTCATTTTGCAGATTTGCAATTTTTCTAATTGTTCTTGTGCTATTATTCTTAATTTTTCTCTATTTTGAGATGTGCTTCCTTCGCCACCTAGGAATTCATTTCCTACGAACTGTACAAGGTTTCTTATTCCTTCTTGAATGGATTTTTTGAATCCTTCTATGGCTTGATTTTTTGATGATTCCTTTCGCATCATCTGATAATCCAGTTTGCCAATTGCTTACTTTACCAGTGAAAGTGTTTATCACAATGATATATTTTTCTTCTTTTGCGTAATTAACTCCTTTTCCTAGTAGGAAGAAAAGAACTACGTTTTGTGCCCATACATCCAAATCTAGCTCTGGTTCTCTTTTACAATCTAGGCTTAGAAATTGGGTTGTTCCTCCATCTCCTATTGGGAATCTGTTTGGCATGTATTTAGATTTATTGCTATTATGATATTGACTCATGAGGTCTTTACTTCTTTTTGCTTTAGGTACAAAGTTTTGTCCTATATTTTCAGGTTCTAGTTCTTCTTTTAAGGTGTTTGATTCTTCCCCTATAACAAAGTTTCCTTGGGGTCCTCCTATATGTCCTTTGTTTGTTAGAACTTTTAATTTTTTATTCGAAAGGTCAAGGTCTTCTAAAGCATAAACTAGTTCATTCATTTTTTTATTCAGGGTCTTTCCTATGGATTGTTCTAATTAGTTTTTCTCTTTTAGAGTGTCTTCACTAGATTGTTCTAGTTCTTTACTCTTTTGTTTTTTCAAAAAATCTTGAATAAGTTTCTCATCAAGACTACCCTTTTGATATGAATTTTTACTAGAAAATTTGCCTGCTAAGACTTCATTTATGTATTTTTGGCTTACTCTTTTGTCAATTTTTTCTATTTTTTCTATTAGATTTGTAATTTTTCCAGGAATATTTTCTTTGATCGATTTTATTTCTATTTTTATTAATTTTAATCTTAAGGCTATTTGCTTATGACGTTCTACTAAGTCATTTAATATATCTATAGCTTCTTTTAAGCTCATTTTGAGCTTGCCTCGGGTTTTAGCCTGAGTTTAGCTTATAGTTGTTGATTTAATTCTAAAATTTCTTGATTTGTCATTTTATTCAGATAAATAATAATCATATATACTCATGTTAACTATTACTATTTCTGAATAGTCATGTATTGAAAATTCTTTTTCAAATTTTTCTTGAATGATTTGTTGTATTTGACTAAAATTTGGATTCCTCCTAAATGAACATAATTCATTTTCGTTCTTTTCCTTTCAGGAATTTTTCAGAGGATCCTGTTTGATCATCGGTTTGGTTAAAAAATTTAACTTATGTCTTCCTGTTGTTTGGGTGATTTCTATTACCTTTTCTATCTCTTGATATTCGTGATAGGAAGAAATGACCTTTATACAACATAAAAAATGCCTAATGCATACAAATTTCGCATACCATGTATTAAGATACATCACAACACCCTTATTGGTATTAGAGCTAGATGATTAAACCTTTATGGTATTTAGAAGAAAAAACCTTAGTAACTATACTGAAGGTAATCAACTTAAATAAAGACCTAAAAGACAAAATAATACTACTAATCATTCAAGAAATATTCGAAGAAGAATTTTCAATACATGACTATTCAGAAATAGTAATAGATAACATGAGTTAATCTGATTATTATTTATCTGAAAAAAATGACAAATCAAGAATATTTAGAATTGAATCAACAACTAAAAGCTAAACCCAGGCTAAAACCCGAGACAAGCTCGAAATGAGCTTAAAAGAAGTTATAGATATATTAAATGACCTAATAGAAAGTCATAAGCAAATAGCCTTAAGACTAAAATTAATAGAAATAGAAATAAAATCTATTAAAGAAAATATTCCTGGAAAAATTACGAATCTAATAGGAAAAACAGAAAAATTTGACAAAGGAGTGGGATAAAATTACATAAATGAACTCTTAGCAGACAAATTTTCCAAGTAAAAATTCATATCAAAAGAGTAGTCTTGATGAAAAACTTATTCAAGATTTTTTTTAAAAACAAAAAAGTAAAGAACTATAACAATCTAGTGAAGAGACTCTAGAAGAGAAAAACGAATTAGAACAATCCATAACGAGGAAAGACCCTGAATAAAAAGTAGAAAAAAAATGAATAAACTAGACGAACTAGTTTATGCTTTAGAAGACCTTGACATTTCGGATTAAAAGTTAAAAGTTCTAACAAACAAAGGAGATATAGGAGGATCCCAAGGAAACTTTGTTACAGGGGAAGATTCAAACACCTTAAAAGAAGAAATAGAACCCGAAAATATAGGACGAAACTTTGTACCTAAAGCAAAAAGAAGTAAAGACTTCATGAGTCAATATCATAATAGCAATAAATCTAAATACATGCCAAATAGACTCCCAACAGGAGATGTAGGAACAACCCAATTTCTAAGCCTATATTGTAAAAGAGAACCAGAGCTAGATTTGGATGTATGGGTACAAAACATATTTCTTTTCTTCCTACTAGGAAAGGAATTAATTACACAGAAGAAGAAAAATATGTCATTGTGATAAACACTTTCACTGGTAAAGTAAGCAATTGGCATACTGGATTATCAGATGATGCGAAAGGAATCATCAAAAATCATGTCATAGAAGGATTCAAAAAATTCATTCAAGAAGGAATAAGAAACCTTGTACAGTTCGTAGGAAACGAATTCTTAGGTGGCGAAGCAAGCGCATCTCAAAATAGAGAAAAAATAAGAATAATAGCAAAAGAACAATTAGAAAAATTGCAAATCTGCAAAATGAGTTATATTCAAGAATACATATGTGAATTCGAAGAATATTACTATAAAATATTTGATAGCGGTAAAGAAATGCTACCATACCTTGAAAAATATTTTCAAAAATTACCAGGCTTTTGGGCTAAATACTTTAGAGAAGAATATGAAAAGGAAAACATTGAAGGAGATACTCTTGGACAAAGAATATCTTTCTTAAACAATAGGCTTGGACAACATTGTATGGCTCATAACGTTCAAAGAAAAGCTAAAAGAATCAACACCCAAATATATTGCCTAGATACAAATGCAGCAACCCAATGGGGATGTAATGATAGATCCTATAAAAAAGAAGAAAGAATCAAAAAGGATTAATCAAAAGAAGAAATATTTCAAGAAAAACCTATGTACCAAAAAAATGGTATTACAGAAAAAAAATACTTTTAAAAGAACAATCACTGCAAATAAATGTAACTACTACAACTGTGGAGAAGAAGGACACAAAAGTTACAAATGTAACAAAAAAAGAGGAAAAATATCAAAAATTGATATACAAGAAATTGATCCAGATCTAGAATCGATAACATCAATAAGGAGCAATGACTTCTATGAAGAACTATATGAAAAATATTCAACTAGCACGGAAGAAGAATTTGATTAACTGAATCAAGAAATGCAAGAAAAAGAAAAGAACGATTCAGTACAAATTCTAGAAACTAAAGAAGATCAAAGGGGATACGCCCTAAAAGCAACATTCGATGGAGAATTATTAAAGAAAATCCAAGGATTACAACTTAATCTCAAAACCGAAGACAATATATTCAGCAGAATGCAAAGAATGTTTACAATAAATAAAATCTCCTATCACTATTGTCAAGAGATAGAAAAGGTAATAGAAATCACTCAAACAACAGGAAGACATAAGTTAAATCGTTTAACCAAACCGATGATCTAACAGATCCTCAGAAAAATTCCTGAAAGAAAAAGAAAGAAAATGAATTATGTTCATTTAGGAGGAATCCAAATTTTAGTCAAATCAACTTTTAAAGAAGGGATCAATTGCCCTATTGTCGTCAACCTTTCAGATGAAAGATTCATTAACGCCAGAGAAGGAAATCTTGGTATAATTGAAGGCAATTTAGCTTATACCAAACTTCTATTTACATACTATCCCAAGTACTATATCTCACTTAAAGATGCAGACTTTAATGATTCTTTAAGCTTGCATTTTCAGGTAAAAAGAAACGACCTATTCAAACTAGGTAACCAAATCATGAGCATTTATTACCAAGCTCTATATACAGTTACAAACTCTAATTATGGCAGTATCTACCAAAATAAAGGAATGATCGAAATAGATCAAGAATGTACAGGAATAGAGAGAATTGTTGAAGCAGAAATTCAACAAGTACAAATTCTAGAAGAATATGAAATTCGTTTTGGAAAAACACAAGAAATAGGAAGTTCCAGTAACAATCCTAGACTTTCATTAGAATATGGGAAAAATTCCTTAAAAAAGAGCTTGTCGCATAGATATTCCAAAAGAATTCCTAAAACATCTAACATTACAAAGATTACAGGAAGAATCTTTAATGGAATAGAATGGATAAAACAAGAAATCCTTATACAAACCGGTGCCACAGCCAGCCATGTCAAAAGCATCATCTTAGAAGGAACTCCTTATACGTATAAAACCTTTGAAGGAAACAACTATAGTTGGACAAAAATGGTAGAATTACTAATACAATTAGATACAATTAGAATAACCGTTCCTTGCAACATTACAAATCACGAAAATAATCACAACCTACTCCTAGGAAACCTATTCCTTAACAGTCTAAATGACTATAGTATAGGAATAGAAGGGATAGAACTAAGTTACAAAAACGAAACTAGTTCATTCCAATGATATATGCCTAAAGAAACAACTTTTAGAGTATCAGTCTTCATAGAAATAACCATCTATAATACTAAATTAACAACCTGTTATCAAATAGATAACGGATCAGAAGCTAGCCTGGCAAAATCCTTTTTAATTAAGGACTGGAATATCAACAAAAACAATATATCAATGATTGGTATTACAGATGTTAAAGAAAGACTGTCACAGTCAAAAGAGAGTGTACAATTAATTCTAGGATCAAAAATTGCTTCTATAAACAAATTATTTGCATATGATAAACTAGAAACAAATTTATTACTAGGAAATGATTTTCTACAACAATTTCAAAATTATCATCAAACAATCTATATGATAAGTCTAAAATCCCCTTGTGGGCATTTTATTAAAGTCCCAAGAAAACAATATCCTTATGTTCCAGAAAAAGATAAAGGAATTTTTAAGAAAAAATATTTAGAAAATCTAAAGAAAATATCATGTAAATGTCTTAATCTAGAATAGATTAAAGAAAATTTACAAAAATCTTATGGTGAAAATCCCTTAGAAAAATGGGAAAAGAATTAGGAAAGAGCAATTTTAACCCTTAAAGATCCCAGTATCATCATTAGGGTAAAACCAATGCTTTACAATGAAGACGATAAAATTGGGTTCAAGATCCAACTCAAAGAATTAATTAATCTTAAGATAATTAGAATAAGTAAAACCCCTCATAGTAGCCCAGCATTTATGGTAAGAAACCATGCTGAAATAAAAAGAGGAAAAGCCCGAAAGGTCGTAAACTATAAAGAACTAAACAAAAACTGTATTTTTGATGGGTATTTTATCCCTAATAAAAACAATCTTATAAACCTGGCAAAAGGTAAAACCTATTTTTCAAAATTTGATTGTAAAAGTTGATTTTGGCAAATAAAATTAGCAGAAGCTTCCATCCCATTAACAACATTCAGTACACCCAATGGACGTTATGAATGGATGGTAATGCCTTACGGGTTAAAAAATGCCCCTCAAATCTTTCAAAGAAAAATGGATAAAATATTTTCCGAAAAGGATTTTTTAATTGTTTATATAGAGGATATATTAATATGTTCTAAAACATATCAGGAACATTTAACCCATCTGAAAACATTTTCAAAAGTATGTTTTTAAAATGACATTGTTTTGAGCCAAAAAAAGGCTAAAATAAACAAAAATGAAATAGAATTCTTAGGAATGATTATATCAAAAAACGGAATATAACTACAAACTCACATCTCAAAAAAGATTGTAGAATTTCCTGATAAATTAACAACAAAACAGGAAATACAGATATTTCTAGGATGTCTCAATTATGCAGGAGAATTCATCCCAGATCTAGCAAAGAAAAGAAATATTTTACAAAAATTAATTAGAAAGTCTAATAGACTTGGATGGACGGATGAACACACTCAGTGTGCAAAAGAATTAAAAACGGAATGTTCTAAGTTACCAAAGCTTATATTACCAGATGAAAATGATAACTTGGTATTACAAACAGATGCCTCAGATTATCATTGGGGAGCATTGTAATAAACAGATTTAAATGAAATCTATAGATACACCAGTGGTACCTTCAATGAAGCAGAAACAAGGTATTCCACAAATGAAAAAGAATTGTTAGCAATTGTCCGAGGAATTAGAAAATTTTCAATTTTTCTTTTACCTAAATAGCTTATTATTACAACTAATAATACACAGGTATCAGTACTAATATCCAACAGACTTCCGTCAGAACCATAGTACAGGAGATTACATAGATGGCAGGTTTTGTTATCATTTTATTCTTTTAAAACTGAGCATATTAAAGGAATAAATAACTCTCTTATAGATTTTCTCTCAAGAAATGTCTAATATGGAAAATAGAACAAAAGTTCTTGTTAACTGAATATTTGAAAGAATGCAACAAGTGGAACAGTCCATTGACGAAAAAAGCCACAAATTGTTCAATATTCGAGATGAATTAGCCGGTTTGTCCGAACAAGCAAGAAAGATGCAGTACGAGACAAATCAGCTCAGCACAGAGCTAGCCGAAAACATGAATGAATTCTTGTTATTATGTGAACACTTAGATACATGTCCAAAAAGGAATTCCAATCCTAAAGGGAATATTAATCCCAAAAAAATGGCAGGAGATGTCCCATTATCACCTAGTGCCAAAAACATCTCATTGGTAAACTCGAATATGCCAAAACTTGAGTCCAAGGACAAGGGTAAAAGTCGAGAAGAACCAAAAGATGCTAGTTCTTCGAAAGAAGAAAAGAGCACAATCTCACCTAAAGATGAAAAAATTATCTCTGCGAAACCAGATAGTAATACTAACAAAGCTGTTGTGTAATCAGGAACAAAAGTTTCTTCCTCATTTCAGGTAGGAAAATAACATCCAAAGGAAGAAGAATATATGTCCTTCACAAGACAGATATACAATCTCCCAGAAGAAAGTGGAGAAACCTTCGGAGTTCTAGGATCCACTAGTCTGTTTCGAAGGATTTCGATTTTCCAAATGGATAACCGGGCTTCACAGCTCAATTATTTGAATTTGGATACCTAGATCGGGTTTATGCTAAACCAAATTTACAGGAAATATCTTAATTACCATCACAGCTGGTAGAAGCAATACGAGAATATGCTAAAGGTGACGGAGTTTATTGCCGATTCTTTAGCATAGCCATGGAAAGTAAAGATGTACAATTATATTTCCCAACCAGTAATTATATTACGATGGAATAATTAAAGGACTTCAATGTCAAAACAACAGGTGTAGAAAAGAAACTACCGCATCTAAATAAAAAATGGATACAAACCAGAAGAGCCTTGGGAATTAAAGCCTTATATTTTATTCTCAAAAGATTCTATAATGAAGATTATCAGGTCATAGATAAAAATTCAAATTGGATTTTAATGAAAAAAGGGAAGTCCAAGTCCAGAATACTAAAGAAAAAGATCCTTGAATTCGAGCTTCATAAATTCGAAGCAACTGAAGAAACATGGAAGCTTGCCTGCAAGTTTCTAGATCACAAACACTAAGACAAAGATGAGTCAGAATAAAGAAGACAAAACAACAGTAAAGATAGCAGCGATGTAGACAGTCAGAATAGACAAAAATAAAATGTAAGCACTTACGTCATGAAGAAAGAGACATAAAGAAGAATCTTATCTCTTCAAAAGAAAGACCCAGCTAGTCAAAAAACATCAAAATCTTGTCGAAACATTATTGAAAGACGAGAAAAATAAATTATACAATTTTAGGGGTAACCCGATCAAAAGAAAAATTGTAATGAAGTCCCTCCTTAGATCTATAAAAGGAGAAGACTCAATTAGACAAGGTAGACTACATTTGCTCCAAAAAAAGAAAACAACCATTAGAGAAAAATGTTAGGTACCTTAGAGAAAAAGAGTAACTCCTCCCGTCTGGGAAAATTACTTTAATATTAAAGAGTGTACGAAAAATAGTGTGTAAGGTCACTCTTATCTAACAATATTATGGAATAAAGAGTTTTTGTTTGAATATATCTCATGGAAAACTCATCAAAAAACCATAAGTGAAGGTTGCGATCTTCTGCTCAACAAGTGAACAACAATAATAGCCATGAAAAGATGTAAGGTCATGAAAGGCGAAAGTTGTGTGGTACTTTAGGGAGAACTGTTGTGGCGGTGATACACCTATTTGACGAACAAGAAAAGAGAGGTATACACACATAAACTCTATATTCTTTAACGTTGTTGTAATAGGAATTAACCATATAATTGTCCTTTTTTAATTCGAGGTTGGTGGGATAATTATATGACCCTTGAACAAAAGGCAGCTGTAATTAATGCTACTTCTGGTAATGAAGGTGTTGATAACTTGGGTATGGCTCTTGTTGCAAATAGAGAAGACGTCGTTTATACCTTAGTCCTGACCATTTTAGAACATTTTAATGGTAGATTTACCAATCAGTTTTAAACTGTTCGTACCCTGTTAAACGGTCTATGTTGTAGAACCTTGGGAGAATTCAGGTGGTATAAAGATACTTATCTGAGTAGGGTGAAGGAGCTACCCGAAAACAAATATGAGCATTGGAAAGCTAAATTTATAGATGGCCTTCCCCCCTTATTTGCAGAACGAGTTAGAAAAATCCTCCGAAATGAGCAGGGTATAATTCCCTATAATGATTATACCTATGGCCGACTGATAGGCATTTGCACTCAAGAAGGCATAAATTTGTGCAATGAATTAAAGTTATCTAGACAGCTTAAGATAGATAAGCTTAGATAAAGATCTCAGCTAGGAGACTTTTGTACCCAATTTGGTTTACCTGATACTTCGGCTAATAGGAAGAAGATCAAACATAGAGATTCTAGAGACTCCAATCCCGACAAACCTTATAGGAAAAGAAGGTCTATACACCTAACTCACCTTCCCTAAAATCATTGTCTTGGCCCCAGTTCCTCCTTGGACATGTTAACCTCGACTTAGGACAAAAGCCTAAGTTGAGGGTGGCTAATTCAAAAAGTTGCCTTGATCTTGGCTCTGGTTCGACATCGGATATTGTGCACCTCAACTAATGCAAAATCCATAAGTTGAGGGTGGCTATGAAAGAGGAACCCAAAAGAAAAAAGGGTATGAAAAGAGTTTTGTGTTGAACAGAGAAAAAGAAAGGATAGAAGAGGATGTGACTTTGTGCAAAGGAAGAAAAAAGATGATAAATAAAAGTGCTGAAAAAAATAAAGTAAAAGAAGAAAGTGAAAAATAAGAGTCGCAAAGTCGAAAGTCACGTCCATGTTGAAAAGAGTCAAGGGAAAGAAAGTAAAATGAAAGGATGTCAAAAATAGATTGAGAAAAGAGGTAAAAAGCCAATGTAATGTCAAGGAGGGCATAAAGTTACTAAAGAGTACCCAAATGTACCACACCTGACCCTGAGCCTACGTTACAAGCTAAGAAAGTCCTATAGTCATCCTAGCAACTAGTTTGGAGAGTCTAAGCAATGAAAGTAAAGGCAAGCCTATGGTATTGAGCACTAACTGTACTTGAAGTCACTTCTGAGCATGAGTGTTGAATGAATCCTAAAACTCAAAATTCATATCTTCTGTGTGAAACGGATTTCGTTTGAACTGAGGGCACTAGTTACATTGTCGGAGAGTTGATACCTTGCTGATTGTGAATGGTGTATGTTGTGGTGTTGGTTAGTCGATCTATGTCATGTTTTTATCCGTATGAGTTGGTTTGTTAAGCCTAGGAGAAAATATTTGCACTGAGAAAATGGAATGGATTGAAATAGCCATGAGATTTCTTGAGTTTGTATGCTTGCTTCTACACAAGTGTCGTTTAGAGTTTAGTGCATCGCTTGAGGACAAACAATGAGTTCAAGTTGAGAGTACTGATATACCGTGAGTTTACGGTATTTCAGAAACATTCACTTAAGAGTTGTGTATGTCTAGGACCATATTGTATTAGGAATTAATGTTTTTGTGTTATATTTGCAGGAAATAGGCATGGACGTGGAAGTGTGAGTTGACAGCAAAAAATCTACAGAAGGAGCCACCCACGGAGGTGACCTACAGACCGTAGGTCCAATCACAGTCCGTCGAGGGGTGGCATAGATGGAGTATCAGGGTAAGTCTGACCAAGTGTGGAACTACGGATGCAAGTGACGGATCATAGGTCGACCCACGGCCCTTCCTGCACATCCGTCGAATGATTCAGAGAAGTTGAAGTTCCAGTACCTGATGAAATTCCTAAGTGTGGAGCCACGAAAGAGAACCCAATGCCACGACCCGATTACTCGAATCATGATGGCACCTACTATACCATACCAGTAGGTAAGCCAACACGAAACCCAGAACATCAAGCAATGAGTGTAAGGGTAGGAATTAGCGGAAACAATAAACTAAACAAGAACAACAAGGCGGAAGCAAACCAAAATAAATATATACAAAAATCCCTCCCAAAACCTGGAAGTCACTAGTACAGAGCTATCTAATAAAGAGTACAAGTCCCAAAAGTGGACCACAACAGAGCGTGTCTCAAAAGTAAAAAGACTAGCTAAACCAAAAGAAGGCGGCAAAACAAACCCAAAACGCCAAGTGCTCGCCCTCGTCTCTGAGTCACAACTACAAAAGAAGGCTGGAACTACTCACCGCTGATAACTGGTACTGGGACCTGCATCATAAAATAGATGCAAAGCGTAGCATGAGTACCAACACAACACGTACTCAGTAGGCATCATAGGCCGACTGAGCAAAAAGGGTAAAAACATATGAAAGGATAGAATCTAGACACAGAGAGGTCAAAGCGGATACGAAAAGAAAGCACACGACTATACCAGAAATAAACTAAGTACAACTAAACTAAGCCTAACTGGACCCCCATAATCCCAGAAGGTACACTCGTGCACAAGTTCAAATAAAACCTGAACGGACCCCCATAAGCCCGACAGGTACAAATAAAAGCTAAGTCTACTGAGAAAGAAGAAAACCGGGCTCCCAGCCTAAAGTAACTAAGATAATCCATCAGACTCCACCCAGCCAGCAGTGAACTCCCAGCCCAGCTAGAAAGAGTAACCCCAGGGGGCACCCAACCAAACAGTCCACTCCCAGCCCAGCTAGAAAGAGGGACCCGTGAGTGAGGTAGATATCGCGAGTCGTCCTACCATGCAGTCAGCTCCCAGCCCAGCTAGAAAGAGCAACCTGGGGATACCCGGCCAGCAGCACACTCCCAGCCCATCTAGAAAGAGAGGCCCGGGGGTGATCGCCGATATCACCGAGTTTACCCAGCCAGCGATATGCTTCCAGCCCAGCTAGAAACAACGACCCCTGGGGTGATGGTATCTCCAATAGGATCCAATCCAACAACAACCACCGTGGAACACCGTCCACTGTAAGAATCACATAAAAGGCTCCAAGCCTATACTCTATCAATCCCTCGCCTCTAGTGATGCACCGAACCTTCGAGAATGCGTCGGAACCGCAGAATGAGAGGGAGAAGATACATAAATACAACAAGCAGCGATAACGCCTAATCTAAGGCTCAAACTATCAGACTCAAGTCTGCTACTCCAGTCTACAAGGAGCTAAGTCATCCGAACGCCGTTGGCAGAAAGTTAAGGCTATCCAGCCCACACGGGTCATAAGTCTAAGGCAATGCTAGCCTAACCTAGACTAAGGACATCATGCTTACGGTTAAGGATGAACAAGCATACAACATATAGCATACAAGCATACAATAGCATTTAGCACATAAGCATGCAACTCTACTAAACCGGTTAACATGACACTATGCCCGAAATATGGCCAATCGATCCTAACATGAGGTATCTAATCAAAGTAAGGTAGGAAACTGGTATCCACCCCCAATTCACTCCAATCGACATGCTTTTACACAATTAAGCTCAATCTAAAAGAAAGGAAGCCATAGCCTACCTTAAAGCCGACCGCGTGCACTCCAAATCACTTTGCCGGAGCTTTTCCTTCCCGAACGACCCTGGAACGCTTCCACTCTATCGAATATAGGATCTCATAGTACGGTCGTTTAGACACCAAAATCACAACAAACGGAGACGGGTCAATTTTGGAGTCACAACGGAAATCGTAGGACCCGCACCTAACTCTCTAAAATTGACTCCATCAAGAGACCTTAAACAGCACCCCGAACTTGTGTTCCAAAGTGGAACACAATTCAAGGCTCAAAGCACAGCAAAAACCAACAAGCAAGAAAACCACATTTTAATCAACTTAAAAGAAAACAGCAGCAGTCTAAACTCAAAATTTACAAGAATCTAACGGTGCCCACCACTCCTTGAACACTCTACGACGTAGCCACGATAATTCCCAACACGTGGGACTTCGAATCACCCAAAACCAAGCTAAAATGAGTGAGATAAGACCAAAACAAGAATGCCAAAAATAAAAGCTCGAAAAAGGGTACAGCAGTCAGGTTAATCACAAAATTACCTCAAACTACGTGCACCCGACAATTTCCGAAGACTCTACAGAGAAGCCACCAAAAATACGAAGCTCCCGCACTTCGAATCGCCTAATTCGGATGAGAGATGAGAGTGTTAAGAGGGTTGTAAGTTTGGGAAATGTTGCTAATGAATCTGCATTTTATAGCAGATTTTCTGCAATATTTCCCAAAATTTTAAAACTCCGACGGGGCGCTCTGAACTCGTTCGGAACCCCGTGCACGCAAACGAGATATGCAAGCATATCAAATTTGATATTCCAGACTCAATGGCGCAGTCGTAATCTCCATACGAGGTCATCTTGACAAAAAGTGGGTCCCACACTCAAATGTCATTTTAAGTCAAAAACCACAAAAGGGCTCGGAAAAATATCGGAAGCCTCGGGACACAAAAGAAGGGTCAACCTAGACCAAACTCGACATTCCGGAGCTAACCACGCTGACGGAATTCTCATCCGAGCGCGTTTACTCAAAATGTTGACCAAAGTCAAACTTAGGCTTAAACTTAAAGTTAAAACGTCTAATCACACCGACTCACACTGAAAACCTTGGGAGTCATGCCCACCATGTTCCTAGCCTAGAATGACCCTTCCGGAGCTGATGGAATCGTCAGAATTAGATTCTGATGTCATCTTCTTGAACTTTTGATCGAAAATGATCGTTCAAGGTTCATAAGCTTCAAAAACACTAAAACTCGCACAAAAGCCAAATGAACGACCAGGTGACCGAACTGTCAGTCCCAGTAAGTCATAAATGACTTGGGGTCGCTACAGGAATGCTCTAAACGACACGCAGAAGGCAAAACACAGAAATGACTAGGAGGGTCATTACAATATCCACTACTAAAAAGGATTTTCGTCCGCGAAAGTAATGGTCAAGAAGTACCTGAAGGCTCAAACAAGCCAGGAAACTGCTCTCGCATCTCCTGCTCGGTCTCCCAGGTAGCCTCTTCAACTAGACGATGCCTCCAACGGACCTTAACAACAGGAATGGCTCTCGTGCGCAATCTCCTCACATCTCTGGCTAGAATGGCAACTGGCTCCTCTACAAATGTCAAACGGTCATCCAACTCGACTGCATCATACTGGAGCACATGGGACTCATCAGGAACATACCGCCGCAACATCGAGACATGGAAAATAGGGTGGATGGCTGAAAATACTGGAGGTAGGGCCAACTCATAAGCAACCTCCCCAACTGTCCGGAGTATCTCAAAAGGCCCAATGTACCTGCAGCTAAGCTTACCCCGCCTCCCAAACCCAACACGCCCTTTATGGGCAACACACGGAGGAATACCCGATCACCAACAGAGACTCTCAAAGGCCAACGCCTCCGATCCACATAACTCTGGTGCCTACTCTGAGCCGTCCTGAGTCTATCCTGAATCACTCTCACCAGGTCCAAAGACTCCTGAATCAAATTTGTACCCTGCGGCCTAGGCTCTGTAGACTTAAACCAACCCACCGGAGAGCGACAACGCCTACCATACAATGCCTCGAACGGGGCCATCTGAATGCTAGAATGGTACATATTGGTATACGCAAACTCCGCCAAAGGCAAGAACTGGTCCCAATGACCAACAAACTCCAACACACAAGCCCAAAGCATATCCTCAAGGACCTAAATAGTACGCTCCGACTGGCCATCAGTCTGCAGGTGGAAAGCTATGCTAAGGTAACCCGAGTGCCCAACTCATCCTGAAAGGTCCTCCAAAAGCTAGACGTGAACTGAGAACCTCGAACTGATATAATAGAAACTTGCACCCCATGAAGTCGAACCACCTCCCAAATGTAGATACGAGCCAACCTCTCAGCGCTAAATGAAGACTGAACAGGAAGGAAATGTGCTGACTTGGTCAATCGATCAACAATGACCCAAATGCTATCAACACCTCTAGAAGTCTGCGGTAGGCCAGCCACAAAATCCATAGTAATGCGATCCCACTTCCACTCTGGAATGGGTAATCTCTGAAACTCACCACCAGGCCTCAAATGCTCGGCCTTTACTTGCTGGCAGCACAAGCAACGGGAAACAAAGTCAGTAATATCTCTCTTCATGCCACTCCACCAATAATGTTGCCTCAAATCACGATACATCTTCGTTGTGCCCGGATGGATAGAGTATCTAGACTTATGACCCTCAGAAAGTATCAACTGTATCAAATCCCCAACTCTCGGAACACAGATGCAGCCGGCAAATCTCAACACTCCATCAGCATCTAAGGTAGCCTGACCACCATCACCCGCTAATACTCGATCTCTAATGGCCACCAAGGCCTCATCCTCAAACTGACAACCACGGATCCTATCAAGCAAAGAAGACTGAACTCCCACATAGGCCAAGACGCGTCTAGAATCTGAGATATCCTACCGAACCATGCTATTAGCTAAGAACTAAATGTCTAAAGCCAAGGGTCGCTCCTCAACAGATAAGAAGGCTAAACTACCCAAGCTCACCGCCTTCCGGCTCAAGGCGTCCGCTACCACATTCGCCTTGCCTGGATGATAGAGAATAGAGAGGTAGTAGTCCTTCGGGAGCTCAATCCAGCGACGCTGCCTCGAATTAAGGTCCCTCTAGCTCATGATGTACTGAAGACTCTTATGATCGGTATATATCTCACATCAAACTCCATACAAGTAGTGCCTCCAAATCTTAAGCGCGAAAACTACCGCCGCCAACTACAAATCATGAGTGGGGTAGTTGCGCTCATGGACCTTAAGCTACCTCGACGCATAAGCAATAACCCTACCCTACTGCATCAATACACAACCCAAACCAACGCCGGATGCGTCACAATAAACAGTGAAGACCTCGCCCTCAACTGGAAGAGTCAATATAGGAGCGGTGGTCAATAACTCTTTGAGCCTCAAAAAGCTTGCCTCACACTCCTCTGACCAAATAAAGGGAACATTAACACGAGTCAACCGGGTCAGAGGTGCTGCCAAGGTAGAGAAACCCTCCACAAATCGTCTGTAGTAGCCTGCTAGTCCGATGAAGCTCTGAATCTCAATAACTAAGGTGGGCCTAGCCCAATCACAAATAGTCTCAATCTTTGTCGGATCTACCATAATGCCCTCCTTGCACACAACGTGTCCCAAGAACGCTACAGAGTCTAACCAAAATTGACACTTTGAGAACCTGGCATAAATCCGTTGATCCCTCAAAGTTTGGAGCACAACTCTCAAATGCTACTCAAAATCACCCCTACTCCGCGAGTATATCAAAATGTCATCAATGAAGACTATGACGAAGGAATCAAGATAAGGCCTGAACACGTGCGTCATCAAGTCCATAAAAGCAGCAGAGGCATTAGTTAACCCAAGTGACACCACTAAGAACTCATAATGGCCATAACGGGTCCTAAATGCAGTCTTAGGGATGTCCACTGCCCTAATCCTCAACTGGTGGTAATCGGACCTCAAATCAATCTTAGAGAACACTGAAGCTCCCTGTAGCTGGTCAAATAGGTCATCAATCCTAGGTAGAGGATATCGATTCTTCATTGTCACCTTATTCAACTACCTATAGTCGATGCACATATGCATCGTACCGTCCTTCTTCTTAACAAAAAGAACAGGAGCGCCCCAAGGTGATACACTAAGTCTAATAAATCCCTTACCCAGAGATTCTGAAGCTGAACACTGAGCTCTGTAGGAGCCACCCGATATGGCGGAATAGAAATAGGCCAAGTACCTGGCTTAAGCTCAATCAAAAAATCAATATCACGCTCTGGGGGTAGGCCAAGTAGTTCGGTAGGAAACACATCTAAGAAGTCACGAACAACAGGAACTGAATCAAATGGAGGGATCTCCCTAGTCACATCACGCACATAGGCCAAATATGATAAGCATCCGCTAGCCACTAGCCTCCTAGCCCGAATAAAAGATATAACCCCAACTGGTGTGCTACCACGAGATCCCTGCCACACTACCGAAGGAATACTAGGAATGGCTAAGGTAACGGTCTTAGAGAAGCAATCTAAAATAGCGCGATAAAGGGATAACCAGTCCACCCCCAGAATCACATCGAAATCAACCATGTCAAGCAATATAAGGTTAGCCCAGGTGTCACACCCCTGGATAGTAACCAAGCAAGATCGAAATACCTGATCCACTACTAAAGACTCACCCACGGGGGTCGACACACGCAATGGCGTTACCAGAGACTCAGACATCATACTCAAGCGAGAGGCATAGTAAACAGAAACATACGAAAAAGTAGAGCCCGGATCACATAAAGCCAAGGCGGGCTGCTGGCATAAAAGAATCGTACATCGTTTGATGCCTCAGCCTCCACCCTCGCTGGAGCTGCATAGAAATGGCTATGTCTGCCTCTGCCCTGACCATCAAACCTACCACCCGACCTGTCTCTTTGGGGACCACTCTGTATACCCTGATGACCATGGCCTCTAGCTGGAGGTGCTGGTAAAGCTGGGAGAGCTGCCTGAGGAGCGAAAGCAATCCGACTATGCTGAGGGCAGTCCCTTGCCCAATGACCCATCTCACCACACTCATAGCAACCCTGTCGAGGGAGACTCCCAGAAGAACAACCACCATGGCCTGAAGAACACGACTGAAACACCTCACGGTCCTAACTCGAACTGGACTTGCTCCGACCACCATCTGATGCCTGAAGAAAGGCCTGTGTAGGTCTTCTAGACTGACCATGTCGAAATCGTCGCCCAGTCCTATCATGATAATCCCTATAGGGTGGGAGTCACTGTAGTTGCCCTCATGCCTAGACCTCTTCTTGTTTCCCCCTTGGGCCTCGCGACGAAGATGCTTCATAGTACTGGCATGGTCATCTACGTTTAAAAAAGATCGACCCACAAAACTAAGGACTGGGTCTGAAGCCGAAGCTGCAATCGCAACCCACGAACAAAGAACCTAACTCTCTCCTCCTCTATAGGTAATATCATCTCGTCATGATGGGAGAGCTCGTGGAACCTAGTTTCGTACTATGCCACCGACATGGAGCCCTGCTCCAACCTGCAGAACTGATCCCTGAGGCGGTCTATGACGCTACGAGGGATAAACTTGGCCAAAAAGGCCTCAGAAAACTCATCCCATGATACTGCTGGAGATCTAACTGGTCTGATCTGAATGAATGTGCGCCACCACTGCCTGCCTGGGCCATCTAGCTGGTAAGCAATGAAGTCGGCCCCTCTAGACTCCACTAGACCCAAAGTGCGAAGCTTCTCACGACAAGTAGTAAGATACTTGTGGGCATCCTCACCCACAGCCCCAGAAAACCTAGGTGGTGTCAACCTGAGAAACACACCAAGCATCTTATGGTCCTCAAGCGGCATAAGTCTATCCGCTGCCAAGGGTTGTACTCCCTCAGGTGGTACCTGGACCTGAGGTGCCCTCACTATAGGCTAATCCTGCAGTACTGGTGCTAGTGTAGCTGGGGCGGGTGGCTGCTGCATACCCCCAAGCACACCCAAGAGCTGAGCAATAGCGGCCTGGAGGTTTAAGGTCAAAACTGGTTCGGGTGGCGGCTGGGCTGGCCCCGGCCCCACCGGCTGATCTGGTATACGAGATGCTGGAGGGTCTTCTACTGGCTCTGGATCCTCCTCTCTCTCCTAGGCTGGTGTTGTGACCCTCTCTCGACCTTGACGTCGGCGTCTACCCTATGCTAGGGCTCTGTCTACAGTCCCGGATGCATCACCCTCGGTTGCGCCACCTCGTGAGTGAGCCATCCTGCGAAAGAGTGAAACAAGTGAGATTTCAAGGAACCAATAAGACACACACTGCACGAAAGTGAAACAAAAGAGGAAATCTTCCTAAAGACATCCTGTAGCCTCCCGAAGATAAGTTACGGACGTCTCCGCACCGATCCACAGGACTCTATGAGAGGTTAGCTCTGTACAAGTGAGACTGATGAACTTGGGGCTTTGATACCAACTTGTCACGACCCGATTTCTCGAATCATGATGGAACCTACTATACCCTACCAGTAGGTAAGCCAACCTGAAACGCAGAACATCAAGCAATGAGTGCAAGGGTAGAAACTAGCGGAAACAATAAACAAAACAAGGACAACAAGGCGGAAGCAAACCAAAATAAATATATACAGAATTCCCTCCCAGAATCTGGAAGTCACTAGTACAGAGCTATCTCATAAAGAGTACAAGTCCCAAAAGTGGACCACAACAGAGCGTGTATCAAAAGCATCAAGACTAGCTAAACCAAAAGAAGGAGGCAGACCAAACCCAAAACGCCAAGTGCTCGCCCTCGTCTCCAAGTCACAACTACAAAAGAAAGCTGGAACTACTCACCGCTGATAACTAGTACTGAGACCTGCATCACGAAATAGATGCAGAGCGTAGCATGAGTGCCAACACATCAGGTACTCAGTAGGCATCATAGGTCGACTGAGCAAAAAGGGTAAAAACAATAGGAAAGGATAGAATCTAGACACAGAAAGGTCAAAGCGGATACGAAAAGAAAGCACACGACCATACCAGAAATAAACTAAGTACAACTAAACTAAACCTAACTGGACCCCCATAATCCTAGAAGGTACACACGTGCGCAAATTCAAATAAAACCTGAACGGACCCCCATAAGATGGACAGGTACACAGATAAGCTAAGTCTACTGAGAAAGAAGAAAATCGGGCTTCCCAGCATAAAGTAACTAAGATAATCCATCAGACTCCACCCAGCCAGCAGTGCACTCCCAGCCCAGCTAGAAAGAGTGACCCCAGGGGGCACCCAACCAAACAGTCCACTCCCAGCCCAACTAGAAAGAGGGACCCGTGAGTGAGGTAGATATCGCAAGTCATCCTACCATGCAGTCAGCTCCCAGCCCAGCTAGAAAGAGCGACCCGGGGACACCGAACCAGCAGCACACTCCCAGCCCAGCTAGAAAGAGAGGCCCGGGGGCGATCGCCGATATCACCGAGTCTACCCAGCCAGCGATACACTCCCAGCCCAACTAGAAAGAACAACCCCGGGGGTGATGGTATCTCCAATAGGATCCAATCCAACAACAACCACCATGGAACACTGTCCACCCTAAGAATCACATAAAAGGCTCCAAGCCTATACTATCTCAATCCCGCGCCTCTAGTGATGCACCGGACCTTCGAGAATGCGTCGGAACCGCAGAATGCGAGGGAGAAGATACATAACTACAACAAGCAGCGGTAACGCCTATTCTAAGGCTCAAACTATCATACTCAAGTCTGCTACTCCAGTCTGCAAGGAGCTAAATCATCCGAACGACGTCGGCAGAAAGTCAAGGCTATCCAGCCCACACGGGTCATAAGTCTAAGGCAATGCTAGCCTAACCTAGACTAAGGACATCATGCATACGGTTAAGGATGAACAAGCATTCAACACATAGCATACATGCATACAATAGTATTTAGCACTTAAGCATGCAACTCTACTAAACTGGTTAACATGACACTATACCCAAAATATGGCTAATCGATCCTAACATGAGGTATCTAATCAAAGTAAGGTAGAAAACGGGTACCCACCCCCAATTCACTCCAATCGACATGCTTTTACACAATTAAGCTCAATCAAAAAGAAAGGAAGCCATTGCCTACCTTAAGGCCGAGCCAAATCACTTTGCCAGAGCTTTTCCTTCCCGAACGACCCTTGAACGCTGCCACTCCATCGAATATAGGATCACAACATTAGTACGGTCATTTAGACACCAAAATCACAACAAACGGAGACGGGTCAATTTTGGAGTTACAACGAAAATCGGGGGACCCGCACCAAACTGTCTGAAATTGACTCCGTCAAGAGACCCTAAACAGCACCCCAAACTTGTGTTCCAAAATGGAACACAATTCAAGGCTCAAAACACAGCAAAAACCAACAAGCAAGAAAACCACATTTTAATCAACTTAAAAGAAAACAGCAGCAGTCTCAACTCAAAATTTGCAAGTATCTAATGGTGCCCATCACTCCTTGAACACTCTACGACGTAGCCACGATATTTCCAAATACGTGGGACTTCGAATCACCCAAAACCGAGCTAAAATGACTAAGATAAGACCAAAACAAGAATGCCAAAAATAAAGGCTCGAAAAAAGGTACAACAGTCAAGTTAATCAAGAAATTACCTCAAACTACATGCACCCGACAACTTCCGAACACTCTACAGCGAAGCCACAGAAAATACAAAGCTCCCGCACTTTGAATCGCCTAATTCGGATGAGAGATGAGAGAATTAAGAGGATTTTAAGTTTGGGAAATATTGCTGATCAATTTGCATTTTATAGCAGATTTTTTGCAATTTTTCCCAAAATTTTAAAACTTCGACGGGGTGCTCTGGACTCGTTCGAACCCCGTGCACGCAAACGAGATATGCAACCACACCAAATTCAATATTCCAGACTCAATGGCACGGTCGAAATTTCCATACGAAGTCATCTTGACAAAAAGTGGGACCCACACTCAAATGTCATTTTAAGTCAAAAACCACAAAAGGGCTCAGAAAAATATCGGAAGCCTCGAGAAACAAAAAAAGGTTCAATCCAGACCAAACTTGACATTCCGGAGCTAACCACGCTGACGAAATTCTCATCCGAGTGCGTTTACTCAGAATGTTGACTAAAGTCAAATTTAGGCTTAAACTTAAAGTTAAAACGTCTAATCGCACCGACTTACACTGAAAACCTCGGGAGTCATGCCGACCATGTTACTTGCCTAAAATGACCCTTTCGGAGCTGATGGAATCGTCAGAATTGGATTCTGATGTCATCATCTCGAACTTTTGATCGAAAATGACCGTTCAAGGTTCATAAGCTCCAAAAACACTAAAACCCGCACAAAAGCCAAACGAACGACTAGGTGACCGAACTGTCAGTCCCAGCAAGTCATGAATGACTTGGGGTCGCTACAGGAACGCTCTAAATGACACACAGAAGGCAAAACACAGAAATGACTAGGAGGGTCATTACACCCACGGACCGTAGGTCAACCTACGGTCTGTTCTACACGTCCGTCGATTGTATCTGAGAGTGAAGGTTCCAGCCTCTACAAGAAAAAGTCTTAAGTGTTGACCAATGGAGGGAACCCACGGTCCCTAGGTCGACCCACGGTCCGTAGGTCGAAGTTGTCGATCAAAGCCGCGTCCAGAAAGTTCATTTCCTTATTTTGTTTCCTTTTTGTTTAGGACATGTTTTCTATAAATAGGATATATAAACCTCATTTTTGGGGGTTAGACACTATTGTTTACTTTTAGTTGTTGATTTTTTCTTGGAATTAACTTGCAAATTTTGGCAATTTGATTTTCGGATTTTGGTTTATAAGATTTTTGCTTAGAAACTCAATTGGAGATTACGGGTTTCTTCTACTCTAAACGTAAGTTCATGAACTCTTTTTACAAAAATATCAATTGTGTTCTTTCAAGCATGAGTAACTAAATCCACAACTAGGGTTGTGGGAACCATGAGCAATTAACAACGTATGAATAATAACAAAGTAATTCTTGAATAGTGTTTATGCATGTATTGGAAATTCTTTCGCTTAGAAGTCTTTTTAACAGTGCGCAACGTTAGAACTCGCCTTGTTGGTACTTGTCGGACCAAGGAAGTAGTTAATAAGAAAAGAATTATCAGCAGAGATTTAGTGTGATACTATCTAATAGTCTAATGTCAATTGGTGCGAGGGTGAAAACTAAGTCATACATTGATGTGATGTCTAATCTGAGGTAAAGGTAAGGTTTAGTAAATTATACACACGTAGCCGGACCACAGTGCGGAGTGAAATTCCCTATTTGGAGGATGAATCACTTAGGGATACATATCTTACCAACTTTGCATGTAAAACACTAGGAAAGGATTACTATTATTAGGATTACCGCATTAAGAGCTTATGGGGAACACATACTCTCTCATATTCAGACTTCGAGTTATCAATATGAGAGACAAACTAAGGTGTTTGTGTTCCCCATAAGCTCTTAACGTGGTAATCCTAATAATAGTAATCTTTTCCTAGTATTATACATGCAAAGTTGGTAAGTTAGGTATCCCTAAGTGATTGGTCCTCCAAATAGGGAATTTCACCCCGCACCTTGGTCCGGCTATGTGTGTATAATCTACTAACCCTTACCTTTAACTCAGATTAGACATCACATCAATGTATGGCTTAGTTTTCACCCTCGCACAAATTGACACTACACTATTAGATAGTATCACACTAAATCTCTGTTGATAATTGTTTTCTTATTAACTACCTCATTGGTCCGACAAGTAGCAACAAGGCGAGTTCTAACGTGTGCACTCGTTAAAAAGAATTACCAATACATGCATCAACACTATTCAAGAATTATTTAGTTATTATTTATACGTTGTTAATTGTTCATGGTTCCCACAACCGTAGTTGTAGATTTAGTTACTCATGCTTGAAAGAACACAATTCATATTTTGGTAAAAGAATTCATGAACTTACAATTAGAGTAGAAGAAATCTGGAATCTCCAATTGAATTGCAAAGCCAAAATCGTATAAACCGAAATCCGGAAATCAAATTGCTAAAGTTTGCAAGTTAATTCCTTAAAAAAAATACCAAGAACTAAAAGTAAACAATAATGTCTTACCCCCCAAAACGAGGTTTACATACCCTATTTATAGAAAAACATGTCCTAAACTGTCACACCCCAAACTCAAGGGGCGCAACTGACTCCTAATGCCAAAACTCAGGCCCGAGCCGACCCCGCTGAACCATTTGCTACTAGCGCATGGCAGTCACATCCAATTAAGAAAACGAACAAGTATATCTCGGCTTAAAACTAAGCCCTCGGCTGGCAAGGCCCCTGTCAACAGATCTACAAAAGAAACAGCTACTCCCAAGAGTTCATATAAAGAAATTGTCAACTAGCACAGAAGTCCTGATTGGGCCGTCAAGGCCACCATGATCTCTATATCAAAACTGAAAGCATGTATAAAACATGACAACGCATCACACAACCAACAAGCTTCAGCAA
>JAJOON010007511.1:0-43518 GCA_029582645.1 Solanum megistacrolobum | reverse complement strand
TTTCACTACTCCGACGCCCACCTCCCCCCCCCCCCACCCCACCCCACACCCAACGCCTCAAAAATTAAATTAAATTTGTACTACTTCAATCCCCCACCACCACTATTACCCCCCCCCCCCCCTACCAGCCCCTTCCCCAAAAAAAAAATGTTTTTAAAAAAAAAACGAATTTTTTCCATATCCCACCAATCCAAACCCTGACCACCTACACCTTAAAAAGAATATTAATGTCACTATTCTTTCTTTTATAAATGAGTCTATTTTACTCATTTAACTACCCACTTTTAAATGGATAATATGAGTTTGACTAATTTTTTACCCATTTTAAATGAGTTGGGTAATATGGGTAATTTGAATGGGTACCCATATAAATTACCCATTTTGTCATCCCTAGTTATATATATAAATTCAGTTTCAACACTCATAAGTTGAACTAGATACAAAGTTTGTGCCAATATGAGCCCATGTGTTACTTTTTATGTTTCAATTTATATGACATAAATGAAATTTTGAATTGATCAACTTTTCTTATTTGTTTTTAAAATATTCTAAGTTGTTGAGCATGCTAATACTTTTTATGTCATTTCGAATATATAACAAACTAAAAAAAGTAAGACAAATAGATTTCCAAAAAGATGTTTGGTATCAGTTTTCTTTAAAAGTAAGACAAATAAATTCTCCAAACATTACATACTCAGTATGGTATCAGTTTTCTGTATTTTTCTACTATTATAGAAGAGTGATTTTAACTTTGAGGTATCAACATGTGTGCTTTGTCATTTCATGATTAGTTGTTAGTTATTTTTTTACTTTTTTTTGGTTTATTCCATATGCATAATATTAAGAGAAAATTATCTATGCACAATTATTAATGAATCTATTCCTTCATATAATTTGTTCATATTTTTATTTACACACTTTATAAAAAATTATAAACAAAAAGAGTGTTTTTACTAATTTACCTTTTAACTCTTTTAATACTTTTTCGTTTACTTTCTACTTATCACATTTGAACTTGACATATCTATTAAGAAAACAATGATTGGCATGACTATTGAAGAGTATTTTTACTAATTTACCTTTTAATTCTTTTTAATACTTTTTCATTTACTTTTTACTTATCACATTTGAACTTGACATATCCATTAAGAAAATAATGATTAACATGACTATTTTACCACATTAACCCTAATAATTGATGTTAGTATTGTTGGATATTTTGTAATATATAGAATTCTTAAATTAAATAGACACATCATTTCATGAAAGAATATGATTCTTATGAAAGTCATCTGATCATGAAAGAACATGACTATTATGAAAAGTCATATGTTCATAAAAGAACATAACTCTTATGAAAAGTCATCTCTTAAGTTCTATAAACATAAAGACTCTCTTTAAGTAGTCTAAGAAAAATGTGCATGTATAAATAAAGGATTTTTTTGTATCCCATAGGGATTTGTTTGTATTTTCCAATATGTATACAGGCAATATCTCTTTAAAGAAAGTGATTTTACACGCCTCAAAGCCATCTTCTTCGTCACTTATATTTCCTATTACTTTTCCTAACAAGTATTAATTCTTGGAAAATAATTTAGGGAATAAGTAATTAATGTTAAGGATAAAAAGCTACTAAAATTTGAAACCTTCATTTTATGGAAGATCAAGCATTCATCAACCCATTGACCTAAACTCGAAATTATAGAACTATAACAAATCATATTCAAATCAAATGAATTCTATTTAATAATTATTATTTAAATTAATTGAATTGTAATTATCTTTATTTACATAATACCCGTGTTTGCACGGGCTTGTCATCCTCTAGTAATTCCAGAAGGGTTGGAATTTGCCATATAAAATTTTCAATGCTATAGGGGATTATCTTCCTTCATTATACAGAAAATCAAAGATAGATTATGTGAGTTCAACAGAACTCATTGTTTTCGGTTCGAACTACTTATTCATATGCAAAAATAATACAAAATGCATATATATAGCATGATTTGCATATGGTACCTCTACTTCTTTTGTTGCTCCCTTGCAACTGTACTGAATTCTTCACTTATTCCATGTTGTTGACTTTCTGTTTAACACTTCCTCTGGAATTCTAGACAGATATAGAAGTGTCATTGTGTTGTGGGCAAAATGGAGGAACGCCTTTGGAAATACTCGTCCATGTAAAGAACCTACACATTAGCAGATAACAATTAACTACTACTCAAATCAAACAACATTAAATCTTTGATCTGTTTTCCTTTCCATATAAATGACAGTTGTTTGATTGACTGTGTGCAGAAGAAAAGAAATACTTTTGACACATACTAGAATAGTGTACGCAAACCTTATCTCTAACTCAAAGGTAGACAGATTGTTTCTAATAGAACGTGAGAAAATAGTCCAATAATCATAGGGGTTATATTTCACTATACATCCTTGATCCTACTATACACTTGGGACTGTGAATTTAGGTCTTAGGCCTAAGACCTAATTTCATATGGTATCAGAGTATGACCCATCTCACCCAATGATGGACCCCTAAAAATCAAAAATTGTCCACGCACCAGATGTTAAGCACTAGGCGTGAGTTGGGGTGTTAAAGTATGACAAAAGTCCCACATTAGTGGTTAATGAGATGAGTGGATTCTTTATAAGGCTAGACCAATCATACTCCCTTTGAGCTAGCTTTCGGGTGTAAGTTAGGCCCAACACCTACTTTCACAAGAACTCCCGCACTGAAGTAGTTGGGTTTGTTACTATGGATGTAATTGAAGAGAATGTTGAAATTGTTTTGGACTACATCATTAAAGAACACAAGGAATTCTGGTTATGGGTTCTCTTAGAGCTTGTTTGGCATTGCAACTAAAAACTTCTTATTTCTAGAAGTGTTTTTTTTAAATAGCTTTTCTGAAAAGTGCTACTCAAAAAAAGCAATTTGTGTTTGGCAAATTTATTTGAAAAGTGCTTTTGATAAGCAATTTGTGTTTGGGTATCTTTTTAAAAAAAGTGTTTTTGAGAGGCAAATTACGAAAAAGGGCAAGTATCAATGTTCTTTTAAGATTGTTTTCTAGAGAGAAACTATTTTATATATCTAATACATAACTTTAATTAAATTTTTATTTTAATCAAATTAAAATGTACATATTCAAATTATTAATCAATATTATACATAGATAAATATAACGACCGGTTTCGTCGTTAGAGAAAAGCCAATGGGAGAAAATTTTGGGCCAAAAAACTTTTTCGTAGTAACTTGGAATTTCCCAACCTAGTCCAGATTTGGACGAAATTGGAGTCATTGAGGTCCAGGGAAATCTGGTAGCAATTGGGTGGTCTAATTATGTTTTTGATTACATGAGTAGTTACATAAGTCGTTAAGGAATGTGTACGACTTTACGGAATTGAATTCGGATGAGTAGAACTCCCGAAATTGATTTTAGCGTGAACGGATAGTTTCTGAGTGTCGTTGGTTGAAGGCATTTTGTGAAATGTGGGTATTGGAATTAATAAAATAGCTCATTGTTTCGTGCAAGCCGCTTTGGCGGTGATTTCGGTTGCCAGGGCGGGATGCTGTAGCGGGGAACCTTTCTCAGTCTCTACTCCAGTCGGTGACCTAGTTATAGCTAGACGGGTATACATAAATTGCCCTGTCATAGTCTCCCAGAAAATCACCTCAGCAGATCTTGTAGAGTTAGAAATGGTAAACTTCGATGTTATTCTAGGCATGGATTTGTTACATTCCTGTTATGCCTCAGTCGATTGTAGAACTAGGATTGTTCATTTTCAGTTTCTAGACAAACCAATCTTAGAATGGAAGGGTAGCAGCTTAGCGCCTATGGGTCGATTCATTTCTTACCTTAAGGCCAGAAAGATGATCTATAAGGATTATCTCTATCATCTAGTTCGGGTTAAGGATTCTAGTTCCGAATCCCCAACTCTTGAGTCAGTCCCTGTAGTCAATGAGTTTCCAGAAGTGTTTCCAGATGATCTTCTCGGAGTTCCTCCCGAAAGGGAAATTGACTTTGGAATTGATCTCCTTCCAAATACCCAGCCTATCTCTATTCCTCCCTACATAATGGCTCCAGCTGAGCTTAAGGAATTAAAAGAGCAGTTGAAAGACCTTTTAGATAAGGGCTTCATCAGACCTAGTATTTCGCCATGGGGTGCACCAGTGTTGTTCGTAAAGAGAAAGATGGTTCTCTCAGAATGTGCATTCACTATAGACAGTTGAACAAGGTCACAATCAAGAATAAGTACCTTATCCCCAGGATTGATGACTTGTTTGACCAACTTCAGGGTGTTATCATTTCTCAAAGATAGACCTCAGATCGGGTAATTATCAGCTTAAAGTCAGAGATAGTGACATTCCGAAGACAGCCTTCAGAACTCGGTATGGTCATTATGAATTCGTAGTTATGTCATTTGGACTAACCAATTCTCCTGCAACTTTCATGGATCTGATGAGTAGAGTGTTCAAGCAGTACTTGGACTTGTTCGTTATCGTCTTTATTGATGATATCCTCATTTACTCTAGGAATGAGGAAGAACATGCAAGTCATTTGAGAGTTGTTCTGCAAACTCTCAAAGATCGCCAGTTATTTGCAAAATTTAACAAGTGCGAGTTTTGGTTACAATCAGTTGCTTTCCTTGGGCATATTGTGTCTAGTGAAGGAATTCGAGTAGATTCCTAGAAGATAGAAGCAGTGAAACAATGGCCCAGACCTACCTCTCCGACAGATATCAGAAGTTTCTTGGGCCTAGCGGATTATTACAAAAGGTTTGTGGAAGGATTTTCATCCATAGCCTCTCTATTGACTAAGTTGACTCAAAAAAAGGTGAAGTTTCAATGGTCAGATGATTGTGAGAAAAGCTTTGCAGAACTGAAAACAAGGTTGACTATAGCTCCCGTTTTGACTCTACCAGAGGGTTCAGACAGTTATGTTATCTATTGTGATGCATCCAGAGTTGGCCTAGGTTGTGTGTTGATGCAACGAGATAAGGTTATAGCTTATGCTTCTAGACAGCTTAAGGTGCATGAGAAGAACTATCCAACTCATGACCTCGAGCTTGCAGCAATGGTGTTTGCACTCAAGATCTAGAGACACTACTTGTATGGTGTTCACGTAGATGCGTTCACTGACCATAAGAGTCTTCAATATGTGTTCACCCAGAAAGAGTTGAATCTTCGCCAGAGTAGATGGCTTGAGTTCCTTAAGGATTATGATATGAGTATGCATTACCATCCTGGTAAGGAGAATGTAGTAGCAAATGCTCTTAGCAGACTATCTATTGGTAGTGTAGCCCATGTTGAGGAAGAAAGGAAAGAACTAGCGAAGGATGTTCACAGGCTTGCTCGCTTGGGAGTTCGCCTTATGAGCATATCAGATAATGGTGTCACAGTTCAGAATGGGTCAGAATCTTCTTTGGTAGTAGAGGTTAAGGAAAAGCAAGACAGTGATCCAATCTTGCTTGAGCTTAAGGGTGCAGTCCACAATCAGAGAGTGGAGGTTTTCTCCTAAGGGGTAGATGGTGTATTTCGCTATCAGGGTAGATTGTGTGTTCCTGATGTGAATTGAGATAGTATATTCTCGCAGAAGCCCATAACTCTAGATATTCTATTCATCCAGGTGCCACTAAGATGTACCACGATCTGCGGGAAGTCTATTGGTGGAATGGTATGGAAAGATATATAGTAGACTTTGTGGCTAAGTGCCCCAATTGCCAGTAATTCAAGGTCGAACATCAGAAACCAGGAGGCATGACTCAAGAAATTGACATTCCTACTTGGAAGTGGGAATTGATCAACATGGACTTCATCAAGGAGTACCTCGTACTCACAGACAGCATGACTCCATTTGGGTGATAGTTGACAGAGTTACTAAGTCTTTTCGCTTTTTGACGGTCAAGACTACAGATTCGGCGGAGGACTACGCCAAGATTTACATTAATGAGATTGTGAAGTTGCATAGGGTTCCTTTGTCTATCATCTCAGATAGAGTCCTCAGTTTACCTCTCATTTCTGGAAGTCATTTCAAAAAGGTCTTGGTACTCAGGTTAATCTTAGCACAACATTTCATCCGCAGACGGATGGTCAGGCAGAGCATACCATTCAGACCTTAGAGGACATGTTAAGAGCTTGTGTGATCGATTTCAAGGGTAGTTGGGATGATCACCTTCCTCTTATTGAGTTTGCCTACAATAATAGTTATCATTCCAACATTCAGATGGCCCCTTATGAGGCATTGTATGGGCATAGATATAGATCTCCAGTTGGTTGGTTTGAAGTAGGTGAAGCAGACTTGATAGGACCAGATTCAGTCCATAATGCTATGGAGAAAGTGCAACTCATTAGAGATAGACTTAAGACTGTCCAAAGTCGCCAGAAGTCTTATGCAGATGTGAGAAGAAGGGAATTAGAGTTCTAAGTTGATGAGTGGTTTTCCTGAAAGTGTCACTTATGAAAGGGGTGATGAGATTTGGCAAGAAAGGGAAGCTCAGTCCTAGATATGTAGGCCCTTACAGGATTCTGAAAAGGATTGGTAAAGTGGATTATAAGTTAGAGTTGTCAGCAGAATTAGCAGCAGTGCATCCGATTTTTCACATTTCACTTTCGAAGAAGTGTGTAGGTGATCCAACATCAATAGTGCCATTAGAGAGTGTGGCCGTGAAAGATAGTCTCTCGTATGAGGATGTACCAGTTGAGATTCTCGATCGTCAGGTTAGAAGGTTGAGAAACAAAGAAGTCGCTTCAGTCAAGGTTTTGTGGAAGATAAAGTCTGTAGAGGGAGCTACTTGGGAAGCAGAAGCAGCCATGGAGTCCAAGTATCCTCACCTCTTTCCTTCCGATTCCATTCCAGCTTAAGGTGATAGTTCCTCTTCAGTATTTCAGTCATTCATGCGCTAATTCAGCTTTAGTGTTTTGTTCCTTCAGTCAGCCTTGCATTTTCAGCGTATTTCCATGTTGTTGGAACTCAGTTCAGTCAGAAATCAGTTTCTAGTACTTAGTAGTAGGGATTGCAGCTTCTTCCCTCCATACTCAGCTAGTTTAGTCTTCATTCGAGGACGAATGGTCCCAAAGGGGAGATAATGTAACACCCCGTATCCGAAACAGACCAAAAATGCAAATTTTGAGAAGTTGCAGGTGCAACCCATGATTGCCACCCATGGACCGTAGGTTAGACTACAACCCGTGTTGGTGGTTCGTGGTTTACCACTCCAACCCCTCCCCAAACCCAGCTCAGAAAATCAACCAAGTCTCAACCCACGGTCCGTAGGCCAGACCACGGTCCGTGGTCTGTGTCCATGGATCGAGGCCCCCTTTTACCCAGCCTCTGACGTGAACGATGGCCGACCAGCACGTATCGTCATTCGATCCACGGTCCGTAGGTCTGATCATTGGTAAAGGCCAGCAGCCAATTAGGGGGAAATTATTGATTGGGTCAACTTCAATTGGTCATAACTCTTATCACCAAAGGAATTATATGTCCCATGACCTATGATATGATAGATAATTGAATCCTCTTTCCAACGTCACCGAGTTTGCTAAAATTTGACCTCCAAGTAAAATGTTATGCTTGTTTTTAGTGAAACCCTATCGAGCAGACTTGACCTACAACCCCAATCTACGGACTGTAGATTGACCTACGGGCCATAGGTCCCGTCCGTCGATCACTCCGACAACAGTTAAGTCAGGGGTCGTTTGGTCTTTTCCTATTTTGTTGGACCCATAAGCTACGTCGTTTAGACCCTAAATTATGAAGTTTTAGTCAGTTTAAGCCTAGAAACATAACTTGAACTTACCTAAGTCAAATCATTAATCAAAACATAGAAAATTAGAAGTAAGAGAGGAGAAAAAGGTCAAGAACCCTAGTTCAAGAACGCAGCAAGGTTCCATCAGTTCCAGCCCCAAAATCTAAAGATTTCTCCGTGGTATTCGTCACCATGTATGTGGGATTTCACTAGTGGGTTCCTTCTACCCATTAGGTCCCTAGTTTTCAGTCAGTTTCTTGATTCACTTATTATGACTAGACCTAGGGTTTCTTGGAAGTTAGAATTGTTGGGTTTTTAGCTATTAGAATGATCCAAATTAGATTAGTACGTTAATATTCAGTTTAATGCATGAATTCCAGAACCCTAGCTATGTATTTCTTTAGTTCTTGAATTACACATGCTAGGTCAGATATTTCAGTTATACATGCCTCAGTTATTAATGCATCAATATCAGTTTAATTGTTGCATTCTCAGTTTGCATGTTCAGTTTAAGCCATCTAGTAACTTACAGAAATTCAGTCATAATGTGTTAATTACTTAATCCATTGGGAGTAGCATTATACAGAGTTGGCCTAGGGTTCAGCGTACCCAAATAGTCCTAGAACTACTAGCCAGGTAGGTTGTAAGTCCCCTCTGTGGGCATCATTCCAATGATCACGCCAGCATTCCTCTATACCTCTGGCAGGGTATATTGGGCCCTCTCGATGGGGTGTATACATCGGACTCAACATTTAGCTCATGTGATTTTATTATCGGTTATTAGTAACTCCCACAGTTCAGTCAGATTCTATTGCATTGACCATTTATCAGTATATCAAGTATTCAGTTTCAGCATGTTATAAATTGGTCACTGCATTCAGTTATCTCAGCATTCAGTATCTATATCATGTTCAGATTATGTCATTGCTTAGTTGCTTTGTTCAGTTATATATTATTTCAGTTGTATTATATCCTGCATGTTTAGTACCTTTCAAGTACTGACGCATACTCTGCGCTACATCTTCTCGTGATGTAGGTTCAGGTTCTCAGCATCCAGATCATGCTTAGATCGGTTCCCGATCTCCAGTTCAGCAGAATCTGTGGTGAGTCCTCATTCTCCGAGGACAATAGTCATGAGTTTCTTTTCAGTATTTTTAGTCTTTTAGTTTCAGCTTTGCTAGACTTAGTTGGGGCCTGTCCCAGCATTTCTAGTCAGTTAGAGGCTATTTTCAGACATAGTTAGATTCAGCTTAGTATTGAGTTAATATCTTCTTTCTATTAAACTCATCAATTTTCATATATCTCAGTTATAGTATATGGGTATTCCCCATCTTTTCATTTTATTTGTGATTTAGCCTCCGCATCAGTTTATTATCTTTAGTATGCTCGTGATCATGCCAGCAGGGTTAGATTGGGATTACTTGTGGTCCTAAGTCCCGTGTCCACGTCTCGGGGGTAGTTCGAGGCATGACAATAACCAAGCGACCTTTGGCTAAAGAAATCAAACCTTGGAGTTTAAATTCATGCAGTTGGGCATCTCAGAGAGAGGTGGGGTGTTAGCTTGCATTGAAGTGAGGGCCACATTCATTAAAGAGATTAAGTCTGTGAAAGTTCAATGGAAGCATCGTCCAGTTGAGAAAGCTACTTGGGAAACCGAGAGGGACATGCGAGACAAGAATGCCCAATTGTTCGTCGATTCAGGTACTACTTCATTCCTTCTTTCAACTTTTTTTCTTAAGTTTTGTCACTCGGGGACGAGTGATGGGTAAATTGGTATCTATTGTAGCAACCGGGTTCCGTCGTTATAGAAAAGCCAACGAGGAAAAATTTTGGGCCGAAAAACTTTTTCGTAGTAACTTGGAATTTCTCAACCTAGTCCAGATTTGAACGAAATCGAAGTCATTGAAGTCCAGGGAAATCTGGTATCAATTGCGTGATCTAATTATGTTGTTGATTACATGAGTAGTTAGATAAGTCGTTAAGGAATCCATACGACTTTACGGAATTGAATTCGGGTGAGTAGAACTCCCGAAATTGATCTTAGCGTGAAGGGGTAGTTTCTGAGTGTCGTTGGTTGAAGGTGTATTGTGAAATGAGGATATTGGAATTATTAAAATAGCTCACTTTTTCGTGCAAGCCTCTTTGGTGGTGATTTAGGTCGCCATGGCAGGACTATTGTAGCGGGGAAAGGACCACAGTGGCGGGTCAGACGCGACTTAAAGTCGTAAATAAACCCCAAAAACATTTTATTCTGCAACTTTTGAATTTGAGAGCTAAGAAACGAACCCAGCACTTTTCTTGACAGTTTTCCACCTTTCTTGAGGCTAGGTAAGATTTAACTCCCCGAATCCATTTTTTTGATCCGTAGAACGTAATCACATGGGTAATTATCGATGGGGGAGGGTTTTGATCTAGAAACTATGGTGGAAAAAGCCCTAATTTGGATACTTGGGATCATGGGTATGATATAGGGTTGTTAGAATTGTTAGTAATCTGGGTAATTAGTGATTGTTTATTGATTTCCGTATTATATTGATTGTTTGTAGACCAAGAACAAGCGGAATGAATCTGGAAAGGGAAGGATCAAGTTTCTTAGGGTTTCAAGCTTGTTTCGAGGTAGGAGATGGTTCTGATTCTATGATTCTGTGATGTATGTTTGTCTTTGCTTCATTATGATACATGTATGTATGTGAATTTTGCATTATTGATCACACTTGTTGTAAATGAGGATATATGAATGAACAATGCCATGAATCATGACTTGATTGTATGATTATGAGAATGTACTTTGTGATTGTGATTGTGGATTGTTGAATGGATCGGGTGTTGCGTTCCGACACACTAACTTGGATCGGTTGCCACGTTCCGGCATAATCATTGGATCGGGTACCACATTCCGATATGCTAACTGTTTGGGTTTGGGTTCCATGAGAGGACCAATGACTTGTCATAATTGTGTATCTTGAGAAATGTGAAGTTGTTTGTGGTTCGTAAATAATGATGATATTGTATATGTTTGATATATGCTTGTGAATACATTGTTGTATTGACTTATATATGTTACACTTAGTGGGATAGCCGCGTGATCCTACCAGTACACTGTGATTGTGTACTGATACTGCACTTGCTCTTTCTTTGTTGAGTACAGGGAATCTCAGGTGGCTATTGACAGACCTCGCTTAGAAGATCAGTGATCGTTCTAATTCAAGGGTGAGCCAGTTCTTCCGGACTGCCATGAGTTCTCTTTCTGTCTATGTCCACATTTCGGACTAAGGCTGGGCACCGGACCGAAATGGGACCACCGGACCGGAACGAACCGGTACCGAACCAGAATGGGACGGTTTGACCGGGTTGTTGACCGGTACCGGGATGAACCGGACCGGAACTACCGGGATAGAGGCTCAGTTTCATCCCGTCCCACTATATACCGGGATAGAACCGGGACGGACCGAAATGGACCGGAACGAAACGGGATGGGATAAACGGGACGGCACATATAGCAATTTCAAAAAATAATTATTTTTTTTGAGTTATTTTAAATTACGAAAATACGAATGTTTTTTTTTATTTTTCTAAGTTATATTAGTTTATATTATTTAAGTTTTAAAATTTATAATAATTTTACTTAAGTTTATTTTAAAGATTTTTTATTTTTATTTTTACATATATAAGTTTGTAAGTTAAGTTTAATAAAAAAAAATTTAAGTTTTTGAGCTTATATAGTTATGTTATAAGTTTTAAAGATTGAATCTTTTGAAGTTTATAAGTTATTAAGTTATACTTATAACTTGTAAGTTAAATAACTTAAGTTTGTAATTTTAAAAAATTAAATAAACAAAAAGAAATTCTAATAAAAGTAAATAATGACAAAAATATTATTTTTTATTTTAATAAAAATGATTTACCGGGACCGGGCCGGTACCGGAACGGAACCGGAATGAACCGGGATGAACCGGTACCGGTATACCGGTACCAAATCATGATACCGTTCCGTTTCGTGTACCGGTTCAATGTATCCCATCCCGTCCCGAATACTACCGGACCGGAATGGTACCGGAACGGACCGGAATGGTACTAGAACGGTACCGGAACAACCCGTTCCGGTGCCCAGCCTTATTTCAGACTCAGACTTTCTAGTTAGTTATTAGTTCATTAGTTTGGGATTGTATCCCTTCTTGTTTAGACTTGTTGAACTTTAGATGTTTTGGTACATTGACTTTCAGGTTCTAGGTGTATTTTTCGCATTGTTTAGTTGTTAGATCTTTTGGAAGTTTATGGGAATTTCAGATTTTAGCTATTTAGTAACTTAAATGTTTTAGTATTTTTGGCTTAGTTGTTTGGTTTGGGTTGTAGTAGTGGTTCTCCCACCGGAGGGTTAGTGTGGGTGTCAATCACGATGGTTTGGGTCGTGACAATAAATAAATAAATAAAATATTAATATAATGTTAACATGATGAGTTAAATATAATTAAAAATATCAAGTAAAATAAATTAAAAAACTATTCCACAAATAAAATCAGTACATACGAAAAAACTTACCACAAAAATAAATAAAGTTCTTCATACATCACAAATTTTTTCAATGATTTCATCCCTAATTTTATCATGCAATATTTCTATAGTAGTAGACGATCTGCCTTGTATTTCTGAAGGTATCTCTGAAGGCCCCCCATCTCCTTCTTCGATCTTTGTAGTAATGTCTTCATTTGCAAAATAGTTGAAGTCTTTTATCAGTGGTAGAATGTCGTCTATGAAATTATGTATAGTCATAGTACTTGTAACAAGATGAACCTGAGTGTCAAATTTATAATATATAAATAATAATAATATATAAACATAAATAAAATAAAAAGTTTATCATATAAAAATAAAAAATAAAATTCTTGAATGAAACTTAACAAAACTTATGAAATATGTCAATTAATTAATAAGAGATATATTGGTAAATATGTAAGGGATATTTTAGTCTCCAAAAAAATAATTTTCTGCTTCTGCTTCTTCTTCTGCTTTTTTTATGAAGCAGAAATTTTTAGCTTCTTCCGAACAACAAAAAAATTGTTTCTGCTTCTATTAAAAAGCACTTTTGAGGGTTTGCCAAACACTTGATTTTTCAAAAAAAAAAGTGTATTTTTCTAATTAAAAAAATACTTTTGGCCTCCCAACAGCAATGCCAAACAGGCTCTTAGTCTTGTTTATTTGATTTATACAATGATATTTTGAACTGCAAGACATGTGTTTTCCCCTACAGAGCACCCAAAATCTGCTACAGGAAATGGGCTACAATCAGGGTTTATTATCCCTATATCTCAATCAACTCGATCATTACTTTTTTTGAATATTTGTAACATCCCACCTTAAAAAGAGCTAAATTTAGAAAGAACTAAGTTGGAAAGAGCTAATTTGAGATTTGTTCAAATTAAGCTAATGTTGTGAGTTTTTGGTCAACTTCAAATGACCATAACTTTCAGTACATGATGATTTAGGTGGCCCATAAAATATCAAATGAAAGGTCTTTGAATCCTCTTTCCAACGCCACCATGTTTGCTAAGTTTTGAGTTCGGATGAGGGAGATATGTCTGTTTGAAGTTAGCCTATCCAATTAAGGAAATTTACCTTAATTAATGAGGGATATTTTGGTCTTTTCCTTACCCTATCAGCTTTAAACGTTTTTAGTAATATTTTAGGGGTCAAGACTGATTTAGGTCAGTTTTCACAATCCAAAATACGCTCAAGGTTTTGAGAAGAGTTCAAGAGGAAAAAAGAGGAAAATTCAAGGTGTTCGTCAAGGTACTTAAGATTTGTCGAGGAATTTCGCCAAGGGTTAATCCCTAAGAGGTATGTAAGCTCTCATAGTGTTGGGTTCGTTCACCCACACGCCAATCAAGTAATTTTAGATCCGTAATTTCATTCTTGAAGTTGAATGATTTGAGTTCTTGATGAGTTTCTTGAAGTTTCAGTCTTAAATCGTTAATGATGAGTTTGATGAGTTCTTGAGATGAATGTTAGGAGTTTGAGGGTTGTTTCAAGTAGATTTCCATGTACTTGTGTTGGGAATTCGAACCTAAGTGGTTGAGAAGAAACCATTCGATTCTAGGAGAATTAGGGCCAAAAATCGAAGAAGAAAATTCGTCGGAGTGTTCTGGAGAGAGGTTGGGGCGGCGCCCCAGCAGTGCACCACATTTGGGTCTCTGAAGTTTATGGGTTGGCGCCCCGCGCCAGCAGTGCGCCAAGGTCGACTGCCCCCACCCTTTTTCCATCGTTTGCTCCATCTGAGTCCTCTTAAAGTGTACCTACACTCCCTTCTGATTCTAACTACTCTAAACTACATTTAAACATCAAGAGATCCTTCATAACATGAATCATAATCCTTGAATTCATAATTCAAATTCAAGTAGTGTTAAGAGAAAAGTCTTGAGAGTTCTTTCGAGTCATTTTGAGAAATCTTTTACTATCTTTTAAAACTTGTTTTAAGACTTGAGTACTTGAGTATGAGGATGAGGAGAGTTGAGTTTCAGTTTTCAAAATAAATATATGGGGACTAAGTATCCCCAAGAGTAAATGTTTTCACATTTAAAATGAGAGGAAATATCGATTTCCAAATGAGTTCATGAGGAGTTTTTGAGTATAATCTCTTTTAAGAGAACCTTTTGAGTAATAATATCAAAGATTGAGGATGAGGAAATTTTTTTAAACATATGAGCTGAGTTATATTTTTGGGAGTAGTATTGAGCACTGATATGGGGACTAGTTCATACAACTTAAAGTCCTCATAAACCATGTAGCCAACGTGGGTAGAAAAGGTCATACTTTTTAGATAATTCCTTATTGCTTTTTAAGCATAGCTTAGTGGATCCACTTAGTTGAGGATGTTTTATACTCTGGCAAGGTATAGGATAGTTCTGGCAGGTGGGCGAGACGTTGTATCATCACATAGTTCATAGTGGTGGTTGTCGGTTAGAGAATATCCCAAATTGAGTTATTTTGTATCTTTACATACAAACTAAGTTATAATTGTATTTTTAAATACATTGAGATGTTATCTACTATTTTAAATGCTTTATATAAACTGCATTTTTATTGTTTTATTTATTGTATTGAGTTGAGTACCCATGAGTTGAGGTGAGGTGAGTATGCGTCACCCCCCGAGCCTACACCCTGGACATGACCGGCACTCGAGAACTATTGTTGGCCCCAAGCAAACCCTTGGCCTGGCTTAACTATTAGCGGAATTCTTACTCATAAACAAGATGAACTCAAAAGCACAACTTTACTCAATGTCTTAAAGAAATACTCAGAATATTTTAGAAATAAAACATTCAACTAGCCAATGAGGCAACTCAAGTCTCAACATAAACAACTGAAAAATGAAAAGACTCATGAACTACTATCTATCTATCTATGAAGCATCTAATACTATGAGGGATGTCGGGACAAGACCCTCGATCATTGATGAGTCCACGATTTGGACTCATTTAGGACTTTATTTGGATAGATTTTGTGTCCTTAGATACTTGTTTTGTGCCAATAACTGATGTAAAACCCTTGATTTCCAGGTAATTAGATTGAGAAACAAAGCATGGACACTAATTTGCAAAAAGGAACAAAGCAAGCTGAAAGAGCGAAGAAATGAAAGCTTGGTGATCGTCAAGTCTCTTTGGCGAGTCGCTGAATGGCCATTACCTCGCCTAAAGTTCCAGTGTGCCAAGCCCTAAAGGAGAAAATCAATTTGGCGAGAGGAATAAGAAGTCGGCGTGTCGCCGAGTGGTTCCACGATGCAGTGTTGTATCGCCCAAAGTTACAAAACTTGAGGATGCTGAAGGCCAAAGAAAAAAGGCGATGGAACTGACCAAATGGCAGATCACCGAGTTGATCGGTGAGCCCGACTTACTGCGCCGAATGGCCCTTTGCAGCATATTTTTGGCGACTATAAATACATTTTCAAACATTATGTTTAGTATCAAATTTTATTCTGAACATTCATTAGAGTAATTTTTGAGTTTGAACTCTGAGTTTTGAAACAACTTTTCCTTAGCTTTGAAGAATTGAAGTTTTCCATTTTTGAAAAATTGGAAGTGAGTCTTTGAGATTCTTCAATTTGGACCTTTGTAAAGACGAAATTAATCTTACCCAGTTGATGGAAACACAATTTGGTAACGATTTCTATCTTTTTATGATGTCTAGCTAAAACCCCAATTCTTGGGTGTGATTATGTGATTATGGGTTGATTTAGCTTATGGGTATTGCTAATTGTTAGTCTAAATGTTGTTTAGAAGTATTTCAATTAGTAATTGTGGTTAAAATTAAAGGATTGTAGTTGCAAATGCAGTTGTACCTTCGTATTTTTGGCTTGCTCGAGAGAGAGGTTTTAAAACCAAGATTACTGAATTGATGGTCTGTGGGTATTGGGTTGTCATGGGTTCAGCTCAAGAGAGTGAATCCTAAACCTTTGTCCACACATTCAGCTCGAGAGAGTGAATGGACAAAGGCATAGGTTGTTCTTATTTGCTTTCTTGTTGGTGTTCGAGAGAAACCAACTTGATTCGGGGTAAATTGTTCGAGAGAAAGTTTATCCCCACTAAAGTCTAGCTTATTCACTGATTTACAGCTATTTACTAACTATTGCAATTACCCATTTGTCTATATTAGCCTATAATTGAATCACATCCCAAGAACCCGTCTCAATATTTGTTAATTCGTATTATTTGTTACTGTTGTAGTTGATAATTAAAACCAAAACCCCCTGTTATTTGACATTCGTGTCAACCCCTTGATTTGCATTATGTTGTTAATCGTAAATGTCTATTCATATGGCTGATTTGAACATATTCATATTTTCCTATTGTATCTTAAACAAGTACCACTCCCTGTGGGATTCGACCCCAACTCATTTAGTTGGGTTATATACTGACTAACGATCGTTGACTCTTAGAACTGGATTAAGTGTCTTTGATAGCGTTATTCAATCAATCATCCTAACAACTGAAATAACTGAAAATAAAGAAGGGATCCTCCGGAAGCAAGGAGGCTTGCCAAACAACTCTAGAACTCAACTAGATCAACGAAGTGATGGTTGATAATCCTGGTTACCTGTATTTTCATCATAAAACGATGCAGGCCAAATGGTGTAAGTACATTGAATGTACGAGTATGTGAGGGGAAATCTAAAATATGACATAAGCTTGAACTGGAACTGAATAAACAACTTACCTCGTCTCAACTCAACTCAACCTCAACTCAATTCCATATAAAGCAATAACAATAATGCAATATAAAGAAAAGCTTTTAAAATAGTAAATAGCAACTCAATGTATTGGAAAATACAATATAACTCAGTTTGTATGCAAAAATACAAAATAACTCTGTTTGGGAGATTCTGTAACCGACAACCATCACTATGAGCTATGTGATGATACAACATCTCACCCACACTGCCAGAACTGTCCTATACCTTGCCGGGATATAGAACTCCTCAACTAAGTGGATCCACTAGTCTATGCTAAAAATCAATAAGGAATCATCTAAAAAGTATAACCCTTTCTACCCACGTTGGCTACATGGTTTATGGGCATTGTGAGTTGTTAGAACTCTCCCCCATATCGGTGCTCAATACTACTCCCAAAATATAACTTAGCTCATATGTTTTTTTTAAAAAAAACATTTCCGCTTCCTCAACTTTGAGATTATTACTCAAAAGGTTTCTCTTAAAAGAGATAGCTCTCAAAACTCCTCATGAACTCTTTTGGAAATCGGTGTTTCCTCTTTTATTAAATGTAAAAACATTTCTCTTGGGAATACATATTTCTCATATAACATTTTAAAGAAAATGAACTCAACTCTACTCTTCCTCAAACTCAAATGCTCGAGTCTTAAAACAAGTTTAAAAGGTTGTAAAAAGACTTCTTAAAATGACTCGAAGAACTCTCAAGACTTGACTCTTAACTTTACCTTGAATTTGAATTATGAGTTCAAGGTTAAGATTCATGTTATGAATGATTTCTAGATGTTTAGAAGTAGTTTAGAGTAGTTAGAATCAAAGGGGAGTAAAGGTACCCTCTGAAAGAACTCAGACAGGCTAAACGATATAGAACGGGTGGGGGCAGATGACCCTGGCGCATTGAGTGGCACAGGGCTCCAGCCTTTATCCTACAGACCAGTAGTTGGGGCGCAATGTCTTGCGTAGGGCTCCAGGCCCCAAACTACATAAGGCCTTTTCTGGTGCACTGGTTGGCGCAGGGGGCCAGCCTCTTCCCAGATTTTTTCGACAAATTTTCTTTCTCATTTTTTTACCCTAATTTGCCTAGAATCAAATGGTTTCTTCCCCAATCACTTAGATTTGAATACCCAACATAAGTACACAATAATCTACTCAAAACAACCTTCAAATCACTAACTTTTATCTCAAGAACTCATCAAAATCCCAACAATCAAGATTACGAAAGGAATTTCAAGAAAACTTATCAAGAACTCAAATCCTTCAACTTTGAGAACGAAATTGCATAAAAATAGCATGATTGGCATGTGGATGAATGAACCCAACACTATGAGAACTCACATACCTCTTAGGGATCAAACCCTTGACGAAACAACCTTCGATCCGCAAGAAAATCCGATGATCGCCTTAAATCTTCCCTCCCTTCTCCTCTTTTCTTTTCTTGAACTTTTTTCTAAAACCCTAGCGTAAATTAGGATTGTGAAAACTGAACCAAATCAGTTTAGACCCCTAAATATTACCATAATTAGTTTTAAGCTGATGGGGTAAGGAAAATACCAAAATACCTCTCATATTTTCAGGTAACTTTCCTTAACTGAAAAGTCTAACTTCAAACGGGCATATCTGTCTCATACGAGCTCAAACTTTAGCAAACTTGGTGGCATTGGAAAGAGAATTCCAAGACCTTTTATTTGATATCTTGAGGGCCACCTAACGCATCTTGTACTGAAAGTTATGGTCGTTTGAAGTTGACCCAAAATTCACAACTTTAGCATAACTTGTAAAATTTCAAATTTGCCTCTTTCCAAATTAGTTCTTCTAATATTTAGCTCTTTCAAATACCGAGATGTTACAGTATGTTTCCTTCCAAATTCAAGCTTTTATGTTATGTTCAGTGTTCCCCATACATGCTCTTACATTCAATGCATTGATGTCATTTAGCCTCCATCGTTTCATGATGCAGATACAGGAGATCAAGGTCATCAACAGGCGTTTCGTTGATACTATAGCAGTTCGAGTTAGCTTTGGTGAGCCTCCTTGCTTCAGTAGGATCCCTCATTTACTTCTATTTATTTCAATTTTGTTAGGATGATCGGGGGGTCTTGTCTCGACATCCCTCATAGTATTAGAGGCTTCATAGACAGTAGTAGTTGAGAAGTTTGTGTCATTTTCTATTGTTAATGTTCTAGACTTGAGTTGCCCTTGTGGCCAATTTGGATATTTTGAAATGTTCTAAGTTAAGTATTTGAGACATTTGAGTTAAAACGTTATATTTGAGTTTAACTAATGTTGAGTAAGTCTTTCGCTGAGAGTTGAGCCAGGTCAAGGGTTCGCTTAGGGCTAGCAATGGTTCTCGAGTGCCGGTCACGTCCAGAGTGTAAGCTCGGGGCGTGACAAACTTGGTATCAGAGCATAGAGTTCAAGAGTCCTAGGGTGTCTGTGAAGTCGTGTCTATAGAGTCTTAGTTATCGGTATGAAGCACACCACATCTATAATTAGAAGGCTGCGACATTTAGGAACTATCACACTTCTATCATACTCTTTTCGTGCGATAGAGTTTAACTCTATAAAGTTTCTTTCTAATTCATACTTGTGCGTATCTTTCAGATCATGCCTCTACGAAAAGCTCTTTAAGGTCGTCCTGCTAGGAGGAATGTTGATCCCCAGGATCAAGGGGTCCGCAATGCACCAGAAGTGCAACCCTAAGGAGAGGTCACTAATCCTAAGTTCCGGGATGCTATCCGGATGTTGAGTCAAGTGGTGACCAACCAAGCTGGGCCACAAAGAGAGAATCGACAGAATGTGGCTAATACATCCAAGATCCGTGAGTTAGGGTCAGATATCGAGTCGAGATGGGTTTCGAATCAGGGTCAGTTCGAGGGTCATGATTCAAAAGTTGAATTTTGAGTTGGATTTGGGGTCGGAGTCAGGTCGGGTCTCAAGTTTGATCCTGATTCAAAATTGGATCCTAAGTCAGATCTTGGGGACGGGAGTCGAGGTCGAATCACGGTCAGATCTTGGGTCTCATGTTGGGTGTATTGATCAGATCCCGAGTTGGATGTTAGGATTGAAAGGTGGGGTCGGATCTCGTGTCGGAGTCAGGTCTCAATAGAGATGGCAAAATCAAACTTAACCCTTTCAACCCGCCCAATCCATTTAAAATGGGCGGATTATTAACCCGCTCATTCATTAGCTCAACTCATTTCAACCCATTAAAAATTGGGTCAATATGTAATCCGAATTGGCTCATGAAAAATCTTGTAAAAATATTTTTTCAATTTGGTATGTTGTGTATAGTTATAAAAAAAAAAAGAATATTAGGTACTAAAATAGTTTAAAAGAACAAATAAAATAATTAAGCTTAGTAAAAGTTGGGTTGGGTTGGGTCTTGACCCGTAATGTAACTCATTACCTAACCTATTTTGACTCAACCCGTTTTGATTCAAGCAAATTTGGGTTGGATTGGGTCTTGACCTTATGATTGTCTTAACAAATTATGACCCCTCCAAATTATAAAAAAATATTTAAAAAAATAATTGTCACCCATAGGTCTCGAGTCGGGATCGGGCCTCAAATCGAGTGTCGAAGTCATGTCCTGAATTGTTCATTAAGTGTCTGCTTCGAATCCCAAATTGGAAGTTAGATCCTGATCCTGGGTCCTGAGTCAGGTCCGAAGGCTAGATCCCAAATAAAAATATTTTTCATTCACCAACTTAACGTAGAAAATATTTTCAAGTAAGTATTTTTCACTTATTAATTAAAGATGAGAAAAAAATTTAAAAATCAACTTACTTTTTAAGAAAATATTTTTCTCCGTACCAACATATTACATCATTAAATCACACTTGACCAACCAAAATAGAACGGACATGAATTTTTTACTCAAAGAAGACTTATCATCATGCATGTGACAACAGGTGGCACTAACCAGTTGATTGATTACATCAACCAGGCACATGGCAACAACTCAAAGGATCTCTAAATTATCCACTCTTTTTTAATTTCTTCTGATGGTAAGTATCTGCTTGTTTGCAATCGACGTGGTTTAAATTTAGTTTGTTTACGTGCACTCCTCCGTGCCATTTGTTGTCTAATGGACTATATTTTTTTTCCATATTTATTTTTAGATATTTTTAAAATTCTTTTACAACCACGATACTTCCTTTATCTTTAATTACTTGTCCACATTTCATTTTTTCGTTGTCCCTAATTACTTATCCATTTTGACAAATCAAGAAAGGACAATTTTTTTTACCTATTATACACTCAATTAATTACTTTGAAAAATATAGAACTTCTTGAAAATATTAAGTTTTTAATTCATCTACTTCATAATTAATAGGGGTAAAATGGTAAACTCACTATGTCAATTATTATATTTTAATATGTGTGTCAATTCAAAGGTGGCAAGTAATTAGACACAGAGGGAGTACTATTTTTAGAGCCTTTTTTATATTGCTATTGGGAGTCCCAAAAGCGCTTATTTTGAGAAAAAATATTTTTTTTTTTTTGAAAAATAGGTGTTTGGCAAACCTGTAAAACTGGTTTTAAATAAAAGCAAAAGCAGTTTTTCTATTGTTGGGAAGAAGCTAAAAATTTCTGCTTTTTTTTTAAGAAATTTTTGTTTTCAAGACTAATATATATATATCTTATTAGTTTAATTAACATATCTCATATATTTGGTTAAGTTCCATTTAATAATTATATTTTTAATTTTCATATGATAAATTTAATATTTTATTTTACGTTTACATATTATTATTTAATTTATTATTTTACGTATTATTTTACATAATTAGAAAACAAGAAGAAGGTAACAATAACATTTTTGTAAGATTAGAAAAAAGAAGAAAAAATAGCAATTACATATTTCAACCCTTCAAAAAACGTATAAGATTGGTTGAAAATTTGAATATGAACAATTTAATTTAATAAAAATAAAAATTTAATTTAATTTCTTCTAATAGATGTTTAAATTAGTGTTTCTTTATAAAATAATCTTAATTAAAAGTACATTAATACTTGCACTTAATCATAATTTAACTCTCAAAAGCATTTTTTTTTTAAAAGATTAGTCAAACACGATTTGCTTATAAAAAGCACTTTTCAAATGAATTAGCCAAACACAAATTGTTCTTTTTTTCAAAAGCACTTTTCTAAAAAGCTATTTTAAAAAAGTATTTTGAAAAATAAGCAATTTTTAGCAGCAATGTCAAGCAGGCTCTTAGTCTTCGCTGTGTAATATAGGTTATTTTTTCTATTTTTTATTTTGTGTGACGTCAACTGAACTTGGAGTCAACTAAATATAATACAATATTTTAATTTATTAATTATTATAACTTTTAATATTTTTAATAAATTTTCACATAATATATTTTATACACTAATTTATGTGGCATAAATGTATTTTTTAGAATTAATTGAATTTTTCTGTTTTTTATATATTTTAAATTATTGATTATTATTATTTATAATAATTTATTTATAATATTTTTTAAATATATATCATATCAAAAAATAACCAAAAAATTAAAATAAAAAGTTTTTCAAAAAATACCATCATCTAGATATAAGACCCAAAAAAAAGATATAAGACCCAACGACAAATGGCTACCTGTTTTTGACTGCTTATGAACAGTAGTAATAACTTAAAGATAAATATATAACAATTTGATAATTATTTTAATTCACCTTCACTTACTTACAATAAATATGTTTTAATTTCATTTGATGTCTAACTTCAACTCACATGTGCTTTAATGACTTTTGTCCTATAAACATTTTCTAATCTTTATAAATCATCTTTTGGTTAATCCTAAAATTGGGATAGATTCATAAGAAATTTGATTAGATTTTACTTATGATATCGATCAAAATGGAACATCAAAAGAATTGATTGCTGAGTCATATGAGGTAAGAAATTTCAAAGTGTCGTTTTAAGAAAAAAAAATTGAACCACTTAATTTGATTGGGAAGAATATGTTATTTAACGGAGAGATTTTAAAATTGCAGAGATCGTGAGTTTTTACATTTAAAATGAATGATAATTAATAGGTCATACTAGTCTTTTAAGATGTCAACTAGCAATATCTCTGTGTGAAATATGTTTTGTTATTATATTTTATTATTTAAAGATGTAAATTATTAGTCTTAGAATTATATAATAATAGACTGTGAAATTATTTAAAAAGAAAAGAGTATAGTATACCCATTTATTTTGTAATTTGAAGTTGATATATAAATTGATAAAAAATATGATTCATATATAGTCTTATTATTACATGAATGACCTATATTTACCCTTTACATAAACGAAAGTGGAAAAAAATAATTATTTTTTTCATTTTTTTTTTAAAAAAAGAATTGTGTAGGGTATAGAATTTTTTTTATTACTTTGATTCAACAGATAATTTGAATTTATTATTTTTATTGACAAATTTATTTTAACTCATTTTCTTGTAAAAATTTTTTTATAAATACCTCAATTAATTTTTACATATACAAAAATAAATTATAATATTACACAGAAAAAAATTTAATTCTTAAATTTTGTTACTTTTATTAAATAAATAATATATGAGTCACTTTTATAACTATAGAAATATATGATTGATTTTTTCACTTTCTTTAGATAAAAAGTGTGTATATATGAGTCATTTGTATAACAATAGGGGTATATATAAACTACTTTCATAATGAGTGGTATATAGTTCTAAATAACAAAATTGAGGGGTATATCAAACCATTTTTTTTTTCTATTAATGTCACAGTGGTCTTGTCCAGTCAATATAATGATGGTATTTTTATTACATTTGATAAAGATTAACGACTTAGGAGAATATAAATGATAAATTAAAAATTGATTTGAAATGAAAATAAATTTTATATTAGCGAGAATAATCGTCATATGATATATACACGGTTTAAAAAGTAATTATATGAATTATAAATTTTATCTACATATGAAATAAATAGCTAGTAGATATGTATAAATTAAATGTGTTTTTTCTTGACAAAATATGAATTTGTGGGTCAGTTTTTATATGTGAAAAATCTCAATTCATAATTTGAAATATCCAAATCATGACTTTTAAAGAATCTAAAATTTTATCTCATAATTTCAAATTATGAAATGAAATTAATATAAAATTACATGTCCAAATAATATTAATTTTATATCATAAAATAAAATCGCATACCGAAACACTTACTTAGTAAACACAAATCTTTATTCAACAACGAAATTAATAAGAAAAAGTGATGGAGAAGTCACAATTGCAGAACACTTTTGTTGACTTATATGATGAGGGCGCAATGAATAACAAAGACTCAAATCACAATAACATTCAAAAGGATAGGAGAAGAAAAAAGAATCAAGTAATGCTTGGGTTGAATAATTCTTTAAGAAAATAATGATACGTGGGAGGTGTCAAGATGAGTCCAAATATAAGCAATTTATCTAATTAGTCTAAAATTTTATGGATAGGATTAAAGATAATTTGGATTAGATTTAATTTCAAGTGTATTCAAACCTTAATTCATTTTTAAAGAATTTTCAATTGAGCTTAATTAATTTAATCTTCAATTTCAACCTGTTATAAATTCTTTATTTGTATTAGTGTAATGTATGTTCTCATATAAAAGGTATGAATTTCTATTTATTTTATATTTTCTAGGATTTATTTATCCATTTGTAATTTATATTTGTTATTTTCTTGAGTTGAAATATAAATTGCGATTATAAAAACTAAATTATAATATGTTATAATTATTGAAATTAAGCGGATCGAATTGAGCAACCATGACACAATTCAATTTTTAGCCCATTTGAATTCAACTTATTTGAACCCAAAATAAATTTAGATTAATTATAATTCTTATTCATTTTAATATCTCTAATTTCAACTCAACCACCTATTTGACGACCGAGTACAAATGAGAGAAACACAACAAAATTAAAAGCAAAATATGAAGTGAACAACACACCAAAAACGAGGATTCGAAGAAGTTCACAAAAGTGGTCATCAACACACAAACCCCTCCCACCATCCACCCACCCACGCACCGATGTACTATCATTTTTCTTTTACATGATTATTACTGGTGTGAAATCACAATCTTGACATTTTAACCAAAAGTGATGAACTAGATTGGTAAATTTACAAAAGTTCTTTTAAATAGAAGTAGAAATAAGTTTTTTTTGGTCGGAAAGAAGTTAAAAGTTTTTGCTTTTTAAAAAAAGCAGCGGAAATAAAAAATTATTTGTCTCAAGTTAAAATATTCTTTTCATATATACATATTTATCAATATATTTCTTATTAATTAATTAACATATTTCATAAGTTTGATTAAATTTCATTTAAGAATTTTTATTTTTATTTTTATTTTTATATAATAAATTTTATAATTTATATTATGGTTATATATTATTTTACATATTAGTTTGTAGAATTAGAAAAAAGTAACAACAATATTTTTATAAAACTAGAAAAAGGAAAAAAAATAACAATTAAAGATTCTAGCCTCCTAAAAAGATATAATATTGATTGAAAATTTAAAATTATAAATTTTAATTAATTTTTTTGATAGATCTTACAAACTCAAACATATATGATATAAATTAATTTGATACTCTAACTTGAAAAATAAAATAACAAGATATTATAATATATAGATTTTAATGTTGAAACTTGAAAATTTTAAGTTTTGAAAATTATGATTTTATAATTTAAAATATTATTTGAACATGCATTTTAGTTGGAACAAATTTGAAATTTGGTAAGTATGTATTGAAAATATTTGAAGTTCAATTTTTTTCAAAATAATATTTTAAAAATCTAGGGTCAAATACTACATACTAGTAAAGTATTTTATTTTTTTTCAAAAACAAAAATAGAAATGGAAAGAATATTATCCTTATATTTGACAAGGCATAATCGAAACCGTACTCTATCCATTATCCAAATATCTGTTCCGTTTTTTTCTGGTCCGGATCTATTTCAAAACGAATCAATTTGAACCGTTGGATTATGATAAAGCAAATTGTACCTTCTAAAAAGATTATAATATTCCCAAATTTGATCCACCTGTCGCTTTGTCTCTCGCCTTTTTCCCTTTTACGTCAATCTTGAAATCTCCATTAACAAGATAAACTAAGAACAGAAGAAAGAAAAGGAGAATAACCTTTTTCAGATTTCCAGTTTCTTCATCAGGGTCGATTGCAAATTTTGTGTCTTTTGGTTTTTATTTTTTATGTTGAGGTGTTTGTTTGAGAATTTGAGATCGTTTGAAAAGGAAAGCCATGACGAAATTGATGAGCAAAGGTTTTATGTTTCCTTTGTCTTCTGATTGTGGTGAAATTTATCATCATCGTCGTCTTAATCTACCTGGGATCTGTTCTTTTCCCAATAAATCGGTCAATCTTTCTTGTCTTCCTTCGTTGAACCTTTCATCTTCTAGCTTGCCAAGAACCGATTTTTATGGTCGTAGATTGGTTATAAATGAAGGCGTATCCAAGTTCAACCGAAGAAATTCTCAAGTTGTTGATATCACTGCTCAGGTTTGTTTTTGACTTTTTATTTTTATTTTTGAGGGTTTGTGGTTGAAGATCTTAAATATGAGTAGTTTTGGATCATATTTGTTTTCATGATTTTGGGGTCAAATTAAACTTTGTTGAATATTGTTCATTTGCCTGATATTGGTTTAGGTCATTTTTGCTGTATGATAATATGTTTTCCTAAATGGATGCCTCTGTTCAATTTTCTCAACTTGTTTTCTGTGTGCTTACAGATGAGTATTGGAGTCAGGAAAGCACAGAAATGGTGGGAGAAAGGGGTTCAACCTAACATGAAAGAGGTGAACAGTGCACAAGAACTTGTTGACTCTCTTTTGAGTGCAGGGGATAAATTAGTTGTTGTTGATTTCTTTTCCCCTGGCTGTGGAGGCTGTAAAGCTCTTCACCCCAAGGTAAAAAAAACTCCTTTTCTTTGTCTAAGAATGTTTTTCTTAGCAAATTCTAACTTGTTGTATGTGTGTGGTTATCTAGAATGTCAATATAAGATCTGTAAACTGTATTTCTATTAGTTTTGAACTGACTTTGTCGAATTGGTAAATACAGTTGTGTCAGCTGGCAGAGATGAATCCAGATGTGCAGTTTTTACAGGTGAACTATGAGGAACACAAGTCGATGTGTTACTCTCTTAATGTGCATGTTCTCCCATTTTTCCGTTTCTATAGAGGAGCTGAAGGCCGTGTTTGCAGCTTTAGCTGTACCAATGCCACGGTTAGTTCTTTATGCACCTATTACCTGCTTTTGCTTTAGCTCTGCCATAGCAATTTATCGTGTTTTTGGATAAGAATGTTTGATGATGGATTCCATTAGCTGGCAATGCTTTCTTCGAATTCAGTGAAAGTCATTGGATCTCGCTTTTCTTGCCTAGGTCTGTCCTTAAGTTTTATCCACTATCACACTTTCATTTGATAGATCTTCTCCTTGATTTCTTCAAGATACTAGTCTTGAATCTTGATCTTCTTAGAAATGTGAAGCAGTGATTTGCAATATACTGAGCTAGATTCTCTATGAATGTTATAACATCAATGCTATTATTGGCTTTGCACTTATTTTGTTGTATTTGTTATCTTTGTTTGAAACTGTAGTCTAATATCAGTGTGCATACCATGAACAGATCAAAAAATTCAAAGATGCATTGGCGAAGTATGGTACAGATCGTTGCACCCTTGGGCCACCAAAAGGGCTTGAGGAGAAAGAGCTACTTGCATTGGCAGCTAACAAGGATCTCTCCTTTAATTACACTCCAAAAACAGAAGAAGAACCCATCCTTGTTACCTCACAAAAGGAAGTTCAGGATAGAACCCCTCCAAATATAGAGTCCCCTCTACCACTTCCTCTTCCTCTCCCCATTACGTCAACTAGCTCACAGACGGCCAAACGGGATACAGAGAAAGAAGCATATGCTACTTCTGGTAGATGATTTTAAAATTTGTGGTAAATGATGTTGAAGAGGTTATATATGTACAGCTATATATATTATGCTTTGTTGTGTTATAAGACGATTGCAGTCTGGAGGAACTTAAATATTAGTATAGGGAATGTGAAATATTTACTGGCTACTGCTGGGTATAATCCGGTCTTGTACATAGTTAATGTGGAAGCTCTGGTATATATGTGAAGCCTGAGCGATAGCGAGAGTCCACTCTTCCCTTTTACTTGGCTTCTCCTTTTTTAATTGGAGCAAGTCGAAATGGTTCTCTGATATTAGTAAGATGTTTGTACTGGTTTTTGATCTCTTTGTTATTGAGTAATGATAATATGATTGTCTTTTTTATTCTCCTGTTTCTGACCGTGTTTAGCTTCAATACAATTTCATGGCTCCAATGACATTGTTTTTCATTCCATTGAGTCTATACAAAAAACTGTTAAAGAATCTAAAGTCACAAATCATATAGTTTTGGAGGGGGATGAAGAAGATGTAGCACATGTTATAACTTAGGTATCTAAATAAGCAGACATATCTCCCAAATCAAGTAGGAAAACATCAGGGAAAGGCAAGAAGAATGGTAACTATTAAGTGATGTGAAGCTTCATCAATGGAGAACTATACAAGAGTTCCCATGGAGAAAAGAGGAGAGCTCTAGAGAGAAAGAGATGATTTTATTTCGACTCAAAATGAACTGTATAGCTTTACATCATTTATACACACCACTTTCTTTTTAACTAACTTGCTTAATAACTAAGGGGCCGTTTGGTTATTGGTTCGAGTTATGCAGGATTTAGTTATGTAGGTATTAGTTATGCATGTATTAGTTATGTAGGTATTGGTTATGTGGTATTATTTAGTTATGCAGAGATTACCATGCATGAATTATTAGCTATTGAATATTGAATTTGTTGTAAATTAATATATTATTATTTACAACAAATGAACAAGCAAATAATATAAATTCTCCCTATTTTTGAATAAAAGTAAAGAAAAAAGAAAAAGAATTCTCCATTTATACTTAAGTGAGAATTATGTTTATTTTTTGCTATTTTATTTTATTTATTTCTCAACTCAAACGAGCACTTTAAATTAATTTCTTGATTTATCGAAACCACAAATAAATTCTAACGAAAATAATCTAAAAGACAACAACTCTTACTCCTCCAGTTTCCATTGAAGCACCACCGCCACCTTCTCTTGAAGAGCAATCACTGTAGTAATCACCTATTTAATATTTTTTGCAACTTAAAAAAAAATAATCCAATATTGCTATGCTAATAATCTATATAGTTAGGTAATGTTCTCAATAAAAAGACATAAAAATAAATCAATAGGGGTAAATGTGTAATTTATTATTTTAATACATGTATAATAATACTCACATAACTTATTTCACTTTCTACCCCGCATAACTTATAAATAAATTTCCTCATAAGTTATGTTGATATTAATTATGTAGGACTACAAAAAAACACAACCAAACACCGAATAAAATTAATACATGAATAACTTTTATACCATGTTTAGAATCCTATCAACCAAACATGGTATAAGTTAGGTTGACTTTTCTACCTAAGACAACTTCTACCAAACATAGTAAAACTAATACAATTTTTTATACAGAAATAAAATATAAGTTATACAGTAACCAAACGGCCCCTAACTTTATTTAATAAACTAACTGCTTAGCTGTAGCCAGCTGGCATTCTTAACAACTAATATATATATATATATATATATATATATATATATATATATATATATTGACACTCCCTCTCAAGCTCAGCAGTATGAATACTCCAAGCTTGGATAATAAGAATGCATGTTGTGCTCGACCAAGTCCCTTTGTCAGTATGTCTGCTAATTGTAAATCAGTCCTTACGTGTTCGGTTTGATTTACCCCTTCTTCTATCTTTTTCTTGACGAAATGATAATCTATTTCTATGTTATATATTGGGTTAGCCACTATTTGTATTGTTATTTTGCAGTCACTATACATCTTCACAGGCAGCTTCAATTCCCAATTCAATTATGTGAACAACCCCACTAACCACACCATTTCTGCAGTTGCACTAGCCATACTTTTAGACTCTGCAGAGCTTCTGAAAATTGTGTTATGCTTCTTGGCTTTCCAAGATATCAATGAATTTCCTATCTTTACTACAAAATCAGTAACAATTTTTTTTTTGTCATAGGACAAGTAGCCCGATTTGTATCACAATGCACAATTAGTTATTTCGATACTTCAAATGATAAAAGAATCCCTAAACTAGGAGCACTTTTAAGGTATCTCACCACCCTTAATATTGCCTCCGTGTGGGATTTCTCGGGCATGTGCATGAACTGATTGAGGATATGTACTGCATAGGTTATGCATAAGCTATGCCAGGCCTTGTCATGGTAATATAGCAACTTCCTCACTAGCTTTTTATAGCTTGTTGGATCTTGTAGTGGACCATCTATACCGCTTCTTACCTATGTGTTTCCATCATATAACACATTGGTGAGCCTTGAATTAGCTTCAAGAGGTGCGTTGACAAGTTTGGGTCATGCAAAACCAAGATAAGAGATTAAATCCAAAGTAAATTTCCTTTGATATACTGAGATACCCTTCTTATTTCTAGCAATTTCAAGACTAAAAGGAAATACTTCAATTCCACAGGTCCTTGATCTTGAAATGTGTCTGAAGAAGGTGTTTGGATCCAATAATTAAGAGATCATCTACATAAACAAGGATGATCACAATGTGGCCACTAGAATTCTTGGTGAACAAGGAGTAGTCATGATGACTTTGGACAAAGCCAAAACTTAAGAGTTCCTTTGAAAATTTCAAATCTCACTGTTTGGATGCCTGTTTAAGGCCATATAGGAATTTATGAAGTTTGCAAACCTTGGAGGGCTCCCCTTCTCTTAAAAATCCAAGAGGTCCATCTGATGGAGTTCCTAATTCAGCATGGCAATAATAGCAAGAATTGATCTAATTGTAATCATTTTTACAACTGGTGAAATAATCTCCTGATAATCCAACCCTTCCTGTTGTGTATATCTAGCCTAGCCTTGTACCTTTCCACTTTCCTTTCTACATTATACTTCACCTTAAAGACCCACTTACAGTCAATAGCCTTTTTATTAGTAGGCATATCAACCAAACACCAAGTTTGTTATAGGTGAGAGCTTGAAGTTCCAACTTCATGACAGCTAACAAGTGTGTGTCCTTCATTACTTCAATATGACATGTAGGCTCTTTAATTGCTGAATAATTGCATATAGAATGGTAATATAATGTAGCTAGCTAAGGATACATAGGACATATAATCAGATAAGGGATATAGACAAGCATTGGATCTAGATTTTGTATTAGAAGGTAGAGATGTATGGACAAAATTATGCAACCAATTCAGAGGCTTGGGCACTCTTTTGGTCCTCCTGGGTTCCAGAGGTTCTAGTGGAGGTACTACTATATGAGGTGAACCTGGAGGTTTTAGGCCAGCATCATGTGAAGCAACTTCCCCTGCTATGTCCAAATTTAAAAGAGAATTAGTAGTGTTTGAAATTATGATGCTATGGAGATTTGATACCTCCAAATGACAGTCAGTCAGTAGATGAATTTGAGCCAGAAATTGTTTGGAAAGGAAAGACACCTTCCTTAAATACAACATCTCCATTAACAAACAATTGCTTCCTGTCAATGCCGTAAAGAAGGTAACCTTGTCGTGTCCTAGAATAGCCCAAATGAACTGCCTTCTCAGCCCCGGGCCCAAACTTGTCACCAGTATCCTTGGTGATAGTTGCATAACATAAGCTACCTAGAACTCTTAGGTATTGTATATTTGGCTCTCTTCCATAGAAAACTTCAAAAGGTTATTTGTTTAGCAAGGTCATGGAAGGTATTCTATTGATGAAATATACTGCATTCTGAACATATAACCCCCAGAATCTCAAGGGTATGTGACCTTGGAATCTAAGAGATCTTTCCACCTCAAGAATTTGTCTATGTTTTCTTTCAACCACCCATTTTGCTGGGGTGTGTGAACACATGAGCTCTGATGAAATACTCCTACAGACTTGAATAAATCTTTACAGTGTGCATTAAAAAATTTAGTTTCATTGTCACTTCTGAAAACTTTGACAAATAGCAAGCTGATTTTTATTAGCAATAAGAACTTTTTTTATTACAATATTAACATCACTCTTGAGTTTCAATAAGAACTACCAAGTCATCCAACTACAATCATCTACTATAGTAAGAAAATATATATTCTCATCATGTGTGGGAGTTTTGTAAGTACCTCAAACATCTCCATGGACTAAATCAAATGATTACTAGCTCTACTGACATTAACCGGGAAAGAAAGTCGTGTTTGCTTTGCAAGTGGAAAAATAGAACAAGGGAAGTTTCTATTAGCACTTGTTGTTGATTTTATGATGGACATTTATTGTAGAGCTCTACTGGGAATCTTTCCAATCCTCCTGTGCCATAGCTTTGCATCAGGTTTGGTGACAACAATTGAAGCTAAAGCTAAGGCACAATGCTCTCACACCTTGTAATCTCAATAGTATAACTCTCATTCTAATTACCAATCCCTCTCTCCTTCACAATTAAAAGATCCTGCATCAAGCAGAAGAAGTTAGGGGAAAATGTCATACAACATTTAAGTTCCCTTGTCAACTTGGAAACAGATAGAAGATTGTGTTTAAAATCTGAAACACACAATACATTGTGTATATCTCCTTATAATAGCCTACAACTACCAATATGTGTGATGAGAACTTTAGTCTCATTAGGAAAGTATACCTTTTGATGTTGTTGTTCACAAGCAGTGTACAAAATAGCTAGGCCTGATGTCATGTGGTGTGTTTCCCATGTATCCACTATTCACTTATTCAACACATCATTAACATTAAAGGCTGTAATAGTACTTATTATGTTGGTTGTAGCTGCAATTGTTCCCTCATTTGCATTCTCCTTGTCGAGCATTTGTACAAGATGGTTGTATTGGGAGGTGTGAGCATTGGTTGTCCTCCCCCTGCATGGTTTCCAGGCTACATTTCCATAAAACCTTGATTCAAAGGGTCATTGTTGTGTTGAACATGTGAACAGTAGGATAATGTCTCAAGTGTTCCTGGTAAACCCCATGTCCATAACTTGCATTCCCCTATAGGTGTTGGTGAATATTATTGGTAGGTTTTTGATCTTGTGGTCTGGTGTAGGATGAATTTTTGGCAATAATGCCTGGCATGCCTTCTAATTTTTATCCCTTCCGGTTAGCAGGATAACCAACAAGTCAATAAAAATCCCTCTTAACATGGCCTTGCAGTTTGCAAAAATCACAGCGTTCGTTGGAATTGGGATTGTTGGAGTTGTTTTTTTTAACTTCTGGTGTGACCCCCTCGCACTCCATAAGGTTGTAATATCATTCCTTCCACAATATAATTAGGGACACATCTACCATTTTTTTTCTTTCATCCTCAACATTCAGGGAATAAGCTTTATTGAGCGTGGCTCAGAAGTCTTCATGAGAATCTGACATCTTTCTTGGTCATATGAATCACTTAATCCACTAAGAAATTGCAGTAGACAGAGAGTTGTTGAAGGTGTTCGACATTCTCTTTCACCTTTGGACAAAAATAATTTGGTGATGGAACCATAACATCAAACTCGCCCATAGTTCATGTAGCTTGGTGATGTAATCAGATACAAAGTTTGTCCCTTGACAAATCATTGCAATCTCTCTAAGTAATTGGAAAATTCGCATGCGATTAACTTTATCAAACCTCTCCTTCAAATCCCTCCACACAAGATAAGCATTGGATTCATACACTATACCATTTAGAAGATTCGGTGCAACTATATTCATGATCCAGGATAGAACCAAGGCATTGCAAGTTTCCCAATGTTCATGATGTTAATCCATGTGAAGTGAAATTAGCCTTTTTTTCAAGCTTCATAAGCTTCAAGATCCCTTGTGTGTTGTATTGTGTTACCCTCTTCTGGTTTATTCAATACATGATTTATACCTTTGAGAGCATTTTTCTCTTCTAGTACATACCATATTTTACGACATCAGATGTCGTAATTGTCACCGTTCAGTTTTTCACCTTTGTTTAAGTCAACAATTATACTTTTTGATGCCATGTCTATTTTGAGATATATTTATAAAGTAAATTTTTTTAATCAATTATGTATGTGACATACACATTCGAGCAAATCATTTCTCATAAAGTTTCATAGTTAATGTAAAATCAAGAAGACACGTAAGCATCCAATCATCATCTACAAACTAAATATTTAACCAAAATTCGAAATTAATTTCTTAATGTTTATACTAATATAATGAAGACTTTAATAACTGAGATTTTTAAATCTAATAACATATATTGAGAAAAAAAACAAACTACATATTTTATATACTAGAAATCAAATAAGCAATAACACGTTACAAGTCATTTAAAGACTAAAATCGTCCAACAAGCCTTCAAGGCAATAAATATACATCCTAAAAGGCAGACTAGGCCAAATTTCATGATAAACATCAGTCAATCTGTTATTCCAAGGTTCATAGAGAGCGTCCGTTAAATAAGCTAATGCCTTCCAATTTGAAATTTCCTCATAATCAGCCAGTTCAACCCATTTTAATTCAAAAAGGTGATTAAAAAACGTGCTGAAATATAGAGGACATTTTCAAAGACTTAAACTCTTTAAAATCCTTTTTTCTTTTCCTTCGAATAGCCCTTTGATTCCTTAACAAATTTTATGTCGCCCTTGGAACACCGATCTGTATGATTTCTCGCCCTCGAAAACATGTCCTACATCGACATGCTCTTCGACATTATCCCTTTGCTTGACTTTGAGAATTCTCACTTGGAGTAATTCGAGTTTGTTCTTTTTCAGTCATGTCTGAAATAGAAACAGGAAAATAATAAGAATGGTTGTACCACTCAGTGTGACAACATATGCCACTATTATTTGTAGAAGACAAAAATTATTTAAGAAACTTAAAGACTAAATAAATTTATCAAGACCAACTAAATCTTTTAGCTAAACCATAATATATATACTCAAATATCAATACATGGTTGTGAAAAATAAATAAATATAAAGTCTACAACCCAAAAGGTTTTGACCAGATTAAAAAAATATATATTTAATTATATAAATTTCACATGTCTTGATAAGAATTTTTTAAAAAATTTCAATCCATTGTACAAGTACTATATTACTCCCTTAAGTAAATAGGAATGAATGTCATATCAGATGACAAATTAAATATTTAAATGACTATTAATATCTAATAACAAGAAGGTAAAACACATTTTTCATAAAAGTTTAAGGCTCCCATAGTAGTATAATAAATATATATATGTACTTGTTTTCATATTCTAAAAGGATATTGTATTTAAATCATTTTACTTTTCCTTTGACCTTTTCCCGTAAAAAAAAGTACAAGAACCCAACTTTATAAAATAAATAAATTAAAATGTACAAGGTCATTTAATATACATAATACTCCTTTTCACTTCACACCTCTATTCAGATTCAACTTTTCATCTTATTTCTAAATATAAAAAAATTCTCAGAAGAACGAGAAAAAGTAACTTCACTACCAGAAGAGAAGAACAATGGAAAAAATTCAACATTTTTCTTCTTTTTTATCCAAAACAGTTCAAAAAATAATAATTTTTTCTCACCTTTTCTTTTCCCAACTCAAAAAACAAATTTCATTGATAGAAAGACGAAATTGAAGAATCGAAAGTATGTTCTTAGTTCTACAATCAAATTCAATTTTTTCTTCTAATAGGGGAGTTCGAATTAACCATAAATTTATAGAAAATATATATTAATCTTCATATAAATACTTTTTACACAAGATAATTTTTATAACACATAATCAGTACATAATTTTAAAAATTACTATATAAACATCGAACAATTAACAATGGCTCTGATACCACTAATAGATTTAAACAATATATATATAGTTTGCCCAAAAGAAACACAATAATAAATAAAAAAACTTTTATTTAACTATGTTTCACACGATTTTTAAGGAAAGAAACGTAAGTACTAGACACTTCCAATAATTAAAGAAAGAGAAAAAGTCTTTTAGTAGTACTAAAACTCTATTTTGAAAAAAAAAAATTCTCAAATAATAAAGTAAGTAGTGTTGCTATTTGACACGATACTTTTTTAACACAAATGACATGATTGAGCTTAAAAACTACAATGTCTTTTTACACTTGTGGCTCCAAAACCATCTAAATTTCCCTCCAAATAACAAAACCACCTTTGAATTTTATTTATTTTTTACTTTCTTCCGATATCTTTACTTCCCCTTTACTTTACTCATTTTATCTCACATTCAGATTTTAGCTTTCATTAATCATCTTATCTCTCATTGTGATTTTAAGTTTTTGATTCACTTGCTCGTCGATTTATAAATAGAAATTATATAATTATAACAAAATGGATTCCAATAATCATAATAGCCAGTAACAAACAACTTAAAATTTTATTTTTGAAAAATAGTTTAAATTTAAATTTTTTTGCCCCCGCTCAACCCCTGACAATCCCTATCTCAACTTCCCACAAAAAAAAATTTTAAAAATTATTTTTGAAAAAAAATAATTAAATTTTCATTTTCTTTCGCCCACACCTACTCCAAGTTTGTTTTTAAAAAAATAGTTTTAATTTTTAATTTTTTACCCTACCCTACCCACCCTCTACCATCTTCCCTAAAAAATAATGATTTAAAAGTTTATTTTAAAAAAAAAAAATTAAAAATTAAAATTTTTTATTTTTCTTACCCTACTCCAACCCCCTGCTGAAAGTTAGTCTTGAATCATGTGTGGTTGCGTCTTGGTTCAAAAGTTTGGGTCAAAATTTGATTTGAAAGTTAAATCTTCGGTCTCACATCAATTGTTCGTTGTCGTGATCAGATCCTGATACAGAAGTCGGGTCTTGATTCAAGTGTCGAAGTCAAAATTCAGATTGATGAATCACGTTCAAGTTCGGATGTCGGGGTCAGAGTTAGGTCCTAGCTCAAATATCTGGTCTCAATTCAAATTTCAGGTCTTGGGTTGAAAGTCGGGGTCAGGTCCTAGGTCAGAATCTCATGGTCAAATTTCAGATGTGTCGTCGGGGTTGTGTCCTAGTTCGCGTGTCAGGGTCATGTCCAAAAGATTGATTATCAGGGTTGGTTTTCGGGTCAAAAATCACTTTCTACTCTTTAGTAGAAAAAAATATATTTGATTAAAAATGTTTTTCATTCACAAACTAAACGCTAAAAAATATTTTCTACTCACCAACCAAACTTGAGAAAATAAGTTAGAAATCTACTTATTTTCCAGGAAAACACTTTCCAAGAAAACATTTTTTCTTCATACCAAACACATCCCAAGTGTTTTTTATTTGAAAGGAAACAATTATTGGGCAGTGTAATTTCTTGAAACCATCTAGCGTTTAAGACTTTTCTTAGTGGTTTAACTTTAGAGGGCATTTTGGGTGAAAAAAAATTAATTTACAGCAACATCCTTGTCAGCCACCTCTAATTACGAAAATAACCCCAAAAAATAGAGTCGTGCCAAAAGAGTCATGCCAAATATATTTATAATAACGTAAGAGGTACCATTAATAATCCAAGTAATAGTCACAAAATAGTACTAACATAACATCACTTTTCATGAACTTACTGGAATTAGTACAACTTTTAAAATAGTAGTATAACTTTTAAAATAAAGAAACCAACATGATTATTGCGATTTCTTTTAAATAGTAGTACAATTAATGATGGCTCTGATGCCATTGTTAGAATTTCGTAACAAGTATAGGATTGTGTACCTATTAATAGTAGCGGAATGATAATTGAATCTTGTGAAAGAGTTGCTCCTAGTCCAACTTTGAGTCTCAAGAATTCAAAGTAATGTTTCACAAGCCTCATTTTTGTTTTTGTTAATATTTATTTTATTCAAAAGAAAATGAGGAACACAAAACAAAAAAAACAGAGGAAGAAATAGAATAACTATAATTCTATGTTCTCTACTGATATCATCAAAAATAAAAGGAAAAAAGGTCTGAAATATATCCGAATTTTGACCGAAATTGCTGTTACGATACTGAACTTTGGAAAGAACATTTTACCCCTCTGTACTATTTAATAGTGTATTGTAAAGGTATATGTGTCCACATGGACATCATAAATATTGCATCATTATAAATAGTAATGTGTCCACGTGGGCACATATATACCTTTAAAATACACTATTAAATAGTGAGGGGGTAAAAGGTCCCCCATAAAGTTTGGTATCGGAACATCAATTTCGATCAAAGTTGAAGTATTTTTCAGACCATTTTCCCAAAACAAAAATGACAGTTAGTTTGTGAAACATAACTTTGATTCCTTAAGCCTGGAAGTCGGACTTGGAGCAACTCATTCACAAGATTCAATTATCATTATGTTGCATTCCGTTGCTGTTAATAAGTACACAACCTTGTACTTGTTACGAAATTCTAACAAAAATATAACCAATAAAATCAAAATCACTGCATACACGCTGAATCAAAATCGTTACAAACACACTTTAATATTCATGATTTTTTTCAACTTAGAATTCTTAGCAATATTCTTTAGTGTTGTTGGATTTCGAATTTCTAACTTGTGAAGTTCTCCCATTTACAATATTCTTCAATCTATTATGTTGTATTTTTTCGTACGAAGTCAAAATTTGGGTCATCCGTCATAGAAACCGTGAAAATCTTACACTATCTTTTTCCTTTTGATTTATAGATTTAATATAGCCATCGGTTATCCTTCTTTTGTATTACTCACATTCTTCACTGATGTTTAAGTGAATGTATGCGATTTGAAACTTGTTCCTCAATTTAGGGTTATTCTCTTCAACTAATATGAGATTATTACGAGGAGTGTATGGAAGTTTTTATTTTTTGGACATAACTTTTGAATTGAAAAAATTATATTAAGATTTTTCAATTAAAAGTAAGAGTGAGGAGCAAGAAATTAGAAAAAAATAAGAGCGATGAGGATACAGATGAAATCTTTTGGAGAAGAAAGTGGAGAAAGATTTAAAAAATTATTTTCCTTTTTGAAAAATGTTGAAAGATGCGTATCCTCAATTTCCTAAAATGTAGTTATAGATATATTAAATATTAGTTATTAGAGAGAGAAAAAAGTTTCCCCTATTTTTAATTCTAAATATGATAATTAACATAAAAAGTAAAATTTAATTTAATACAAAATAGTCTTAATATGTTAATTATTATAAAAAAAAAAATTAATTAAAGCTTGGGCCATGCCCATTTATTAGAAGTAAAAATAGTATATACATTAGATCGGGCCCAAAAATGACCCGATCCAAGAACAGAAGCTGAAATTAGAACAAACAGACAACATTCTAAGTTGTCTTCTCCATTTGACCGTCCAAGACCAACTTCAGCAGCAATAGACAACATTCAAAGTTGTCTTCTCCATTTGATCGTCCAAGCCCAACTACAGCAGCTAAAAAACAAGTTGAAAATCAGATTCAGCTAGTTCTAAAACTCATATTATTTGGCATTTCGAATTCAGCTAAGTTTCTTCTAACTCTCCTCATATCCATCCTTTTCTCATTCCTCTAGATCAATGGATTGAGCTTACAAGAAGCTAATACCACCATCACATATAAAGAAATGAGAATCAGATCAGTAAATACTAATTTCGACCACTTTGTTTTAGGTTATCACTCTAATCAGCCAGACGCCAATCAACACAACAGGAGTCGAGGTAAACTTGAGCGGAATTTGAATTCTATCTCACCCCAAGCTCTCACCAGGTGATAAATCTAAGACCCCTTGAAATAACTTCATTCAAGCTTTCCTTTACTGTTGTTCATCAATTAGCATCCATTTTGACTTGGGAAACCTTGATGAGCCTAAACACATTAATCAGTATGAATTACTTTTTCTCAATTCTTCTAATATTAGGTAGTCCTAATTTGTCCATATTTAGTATGCATCTTCCTTTTGGTGGTAACTGGTCTGCTGTATTGAAATTAATTTCTCCTGCAAAATCAAAAGCTAGGTTAGTGAAAAAATCAGCTAGAGTATTGCCCTCCCTAAGGGAGTGCACTACTCTTACTGTTAAAACTGTTAGAAGAGACTGAATCGAGTTGATCTCTAAGATCACACTCCAAGGCTTCTCCCACGTCCCTTGTAAAATCTGAACCAAGCTCCACGACTCAGTCTCCAAGATGATTTGTTGGTACTTCATTTTATGACAATATTCAAGACATTCCCTAACAGCTATTGCTTCCGCCTTCACACTCGTAACTTCTTGAATTCATTTCCCTTTAGCCACCACCAAATCCCATGTATGGTCTCTTATACAGAAAGCAATCGAGCTTAGTCCAAGATTTCCCCTAGATGCCCCATCAATATTACATTTTAACCATCTGGTATCGGGAGGACACCAACTGCCCACTTTTGATAAGTATTCCACCTTATAATCTTGTAACAAATCAACTAATTCTGACCACCTTTTCCCCTCAGTCTCCATTTTCCACCTTATCTTTATAAATCTGCCCAAAATAGTATCAATTTCCCATATCATTTTTTCGAGGTGATATTTTCCACCATGAAGCACAATGTTCCTTCTTTTCCATATACCCCATAACATAACAAACGGAACAATCTGATAAACTACCATTGATCTACTATTTCCTTCCTACTCTTTCCACAAAGTATATAACCTTATACTTTGTTTTAAGTTCAATCTATTATCTATCAACCCAACAACATTACAATAATGACTCCACACCTTCTCTGCAATTTCTCCTTTCAAGAACAAATGTTCAATGGTTTCTCTCATTGGGACTTCGCAACATCCACAATCTTGAGAGATTTGTGGATTCCAAGTATTCATAACTGCTGCAAATGAAATTTTACCCAACCAAATCCTCCTGCTCAAAAAGGAAAATTTAAACGGCAGACCTCTTACCCAAATACTTTGTAGATCATTATTCACCGGATGTTCTTGTCTCAACATATCCCAACCACTTTTTATTGAAAATTTCTCATTACTGGTTCTTGTCCACCAAGGGAAGTCCCCAGTATTCTCCCATTGTACATACATCATCTCTTTTTCTACATGATCCACAACATACTGAGGCAACATCTCTTGCATTACTTCCAAGTTCCAACCATCTTCATTTAAAAAATTAGATATGTCTCTTAAAGGATGGCAAGATACAACCTCTGATGGATTTTTGAATAAAGGCCCCAAATTGGTCCAGTTATCATACCATATCGTAGATGTACCTCCCTTAGGTTCCCACCACAAGTTTTGTTCCACTTTTTCCCTTTGCATCTACATACCTTTCCATTGTTGAGACCCTCCTCTCCATTGTACTAAAGTTGGAATATGTTTTTTACAATATTTATTCCAAAGAAAGTTAGACCACAAAGAAATTTGTGTTCTAAATTTCCACCATAGCTTTGCACACATAGCATTTGAAATGTCAACCAAAGACCTAAATCCTAAACCACCTTCATGCTTAGGCATACATACTTTATTCCAGGATGCCCAATAATTATAATTAGATTGTTATTTTAATAATTATTGAAAAAACATATTTATGACTAGTAATATAGAATCTTAAATATTTATGTAGTGTGGTTTTCTCTTTAATTAACCCCAGCCCCTCCCCCTTCCCTTCCCTTATTCTTCTTCTTCCTCCTCCTCCTCCTTCTTCTTCCTTTTTCCTTCTTCCTCCTCATTTTTCTTCTTCTTCAATCCTCTTTCCCCTTCCACCACCATTGGTGCCAGTAAATTATCGCCCTACTTCTATCTTCTTCTCTATCGAATGTTAACCCTTTCACTGACGTTGATTTTTTGCTTACCCAAGCTAAATATTTATTCCTCTTTCATATTAATAGCATCAAACCATTGCCTTCATCTTCTTTCAACTAGCAATTATTTATCACAATTACAAAAAAAATGACAAATTTATACCAAAAATAAATTCATTCATATTTTGTTCATCAAAATAAATAAAGCTTCACCAAAATATTTGAGACTTAGAAAAAATCAAAGAAAAATTGGAGAGAGCGAGAGAAAAAGAGAGAGGTGGAGGGGATAGAGTGGGTATGTGTGTAAAATGATGATGAAAATGGTAGATGGAAATAGTTGCAGGAAAGGTAACACTGGTTGGGAAAGAAGACTACCTTCTTTTTCCTTTTTATTAATTTTCTATTTTTATTAATTTAGATGTATGAATTAGAGAGAAAAAAAATATTACTTCCTCTATCTCAATTTATATGACACATTTCGGATTTCGAGATGGAAACAAATTTATCTATGACCGCATATTTTTCATATATCTTTTAAAATTTTGAATTATCAATTATTATAATACTTTTTACGTAGTTTACAAATATATAAATTTCATTTTTAAAAATATGAAGAGTGGATGAGCAAATTCTCGATCAGACTTAACTTTTTAACTCTCGCAAAATGAAATGTCACATAAATTGGAACAAATGGAGTATTATTTTTATTATTTTATGTGCTTAAAGAAGGGTGGACACATTTTTTCTCATGTCAACACGTTGTGTTCAATATGAATAACTTTTGAATAAACAAGATGTTCAATAGATACAAGTAGGGGTTGCTAATGGTGGATTGGATCGGATTTGGATGGATTGAGTTAAAATGGATTGGATCACCACTCACCCATATAAAATAGAAATTACATTAGTTCTCCTACACTGCTCAGAAGTAGCTGGAAGATCAGCAGAAGAAGTGTAACGACTGGAAGATGAGAAGTAGCCTTTTGAAATATTTCCTTATTCTTCCATCTCCTTCAAAACGCATCTGTTGCTCTCAAGAAAATTAGCAATGGAGAAGCAGCACAGGTAGAGGTGTACATAGGTTGGTTTTGTTTGGTTTTTCATTAAAAAAAACTTAAACCAATTATGTCGCTTTATTAAATCTAAAAACCAAATCAAACCACACAAAGTCGGTTTTCTCGATTTCGGTTTTAGTCGGTTCTTTCGATTTTTTTCGATCTTTTGGTTTTTTCGATTTTTTATAACTATACGATGTTTGAAAATGTGATCAAATATATTTTCGCTTACCTGTGTGATAAGCTAAACTTAAGAAATGTTAAATGAATAGAAATTTTCGTAAAAACGTAAAATTCACATGAGTACAATATTTTTTTTTTTGAAATATCAACGTTCATTATGTTAAATTAATAAGATTAAAGGATACAGTCAAACTGAATAAAAAACGAAATATTTACAAAGTAAATTGTTAACTTCGAATTTGAAAAACTATAACAATATAATTGTAACTTCGGATCTTAATACCAAATAAAATATTTACAAATTTACCAGCCCAAATTTGAAATAAAATATAAACATTGAAAACTATAAACTAACTAAAAATATATTAACAAAGTAGATTATAAATAATATTTTTATCTATAAATAAAATAAAATTATATATATAATATTTACAAAATTTTACAAGCCCAAATTTGAAATAAAATATATAAACATTGAAA
>JAJOON010007510.1:0-50739 GCA_029582645.1 Solanum megistacrolobum | reverse complement strand
TATATTCGCTATTTTTGTTATTCATTGTATTTTTAAATATTGAATATATTTATATTCTATTTTAGATATATTATCTATTAATTGATTTAATTTTTCATTATCAGTTTTTGTGATATTAAGTTGTTTATATTCCGGATATAATTTGTCATTAACAAATTTTCAGATAGACAACCTCAACTGAAATAATTTATAACTATCATCTCGTGCTAATATAATATCAAGGGAGATTGACAAATTGATTTATTTCACAATCAACACACCTTATTCGATTCTGACCCAAAGAAGATTTTATTAATCTAACAACAAAGTTAATATTTATATCATATTCAAAGATGGTAGCTCCTATCAAACAAGACCTTTTGTCAAGTAACAAGTTTTAAGATTGAAGAGGATACCTCTAGGTCAATGAAATGAATTTTATTCCCAAATCTATTAACAGATTTTGTAAAGGAATGATTGTTCTCATTAGAAATGATTGTTAGCACCCTTTTACATTTGGATATTGTCAGTATAAATAAAACTAGACCTAGTTATGCTAACGTAATATTTTAGTGAATTTACTGAAAGATTTACCCAATCATGTAAACATGGAAATAGAGGATGAACAAACGAAAGTCATAAGGACTATGAAGGTATATATACAATATGCTATTTGCTGAAGTATTGTAGAAGATGAAAAATCCAAGGCCACAACATATATGAATACATAATATTGCAAGTAGATTTTTTTGCAAAGAGGATTGAAAATAAAAGAGAGGACGGAAAAAAGGAGAACAATAAAGGAAAAACACAAACATTGTTACAAACAATACTAAAAATCAATAGATGAGGGATACAAATGTGGATAATAATAAAGGGTTAGGATCACACAAGGATAAAAATGAATTTATAACTATATATGATGGTGACAATCAACTTGAAAAAGAAATTGGGAACACTACTCAACAAAATGAGGTATAGTGAACAACAGAGATTGGGTAAAGCCTTCAAGCCAGTAAAATCAGAAGTAAGGAAGAATGATATCAATCAGAGTAATTTTATTTTATTCACAATTTTATTAATTTTGATTTAATTCGAATCGATTTAATTAGTAAATACCAAAGGACATGTCCCTTCAACTCTTTTAAACCCAAAAATCATCAGAAAATTACACAAGACATCCCTCAAAGTGTGTGGTCTTAATTTTTATACCCCATAAGAAAATTCTTTAAAAATTAGTTTGTCTTCCTCTTTATGTGTAGAACAAATATATTTTGTCTCTATACACCTCAAAAAAATTTAAACAACTCTCCATGTTCAATTGTCTCTCAATGTTTATTTTCTCTTTTTTTTCTTAACTCTTTATTTTTTGCTAATGAACCGAAAGTTGAGTAATTCACAGAGAAGATCTTCTTTCTTTAACATTAAATAAACTTAGGGATTTTATCTTCAAGTTAATTAACAACATCTGTCATAGGAATCAACCACATATCTAATATAGAAAAAATGATATATGTTAGCATATAATTGATAGAGTAGTCTATGGAAAAGAATATCACAGTTTTTGAATAGCATTGCCGCCCATATGGCATAAGTCATTTTTTAAAGTTGTGAGCTATGTGTTGTCTCTAAGGCAAGAGTTATAGTATATCATGATAGACATAATGAAATAGTGTAAAATGTTGCCCATGAGACATATGTTATTTTTAGAAAAACTCCTGAGCTACGTTTTGCCTCTAAAACAATAGTTATTGTGTTTCGCATAAGTTAGACCTAGTGAAAATGGTGTAAATTATTGTCCATGAGGCGCAACTTGTTCTTTAAAAGTTTTTGGGCTATGTATTGCCTCCATGAGGTTTAACTTGTTGGTTGGAAGTCCTTGGGCATATAAGTCTTACTCTAAAGCAATAGTTTATAGAGTATCTCATGAATCAAGATCTCTTGCCCATGGGGCATTACTTATTATTTGGAAGTCCTAGGGATAATTCTTACTTCTAAGGTAAGGGTTATAGAGCATATGATAAATCAAAACACAATGTAGTTGTAACATCCTGCTTTAGAAAGAGCCAAATTTAGAAAGCGTTAAATTGGAAATAGCTAAATTGAGAATTTTGCAAGTTCTGCTTAAGTTGTGAGTTTTGGGTTAACTTCAAACGACCAGAACTTTTAGTACAAGATGAATTAGGTGGCCCATAAGATATCAATAAAAGGTCTTGGAATCCTCTTTCCAATGCCACCAAGTTTTCTAAGTTTTGAGTTCGGATGAGGGAGATATGCCTGTTTGAAGTCAGCTTTCCAGTTAAGGAAAGTTACCAAAATTAGTGAGGGTATTTTGGTCTTTTCCTTACCCCATCAGCTTTAAACGTGTTTAGTGATATTTTAGGGTTCAAAACTAATTTGGGTCAATTTCACAATACTAAATTACGCTTAGGGTTTTAGAAGAGAGTTCAAGAAGAGAAAAAAGGAGAAAAAAAAGAACGATTGAGGTTTCTCGCAAATCGAGGATTTGTTTCGCCAAATCAAAGTATGTAAGTTTTCATAGTGTTGGATTCATTCACCCATACGACAATCATAATTTACATATTTGAATTCATCCATAAAGATTGAAAGATTTAAGCTCTTGATAAGTGTTATTTTCGTTCTTGAATTAGGATGGGTTTGATGAGTTCTTGAGATAATTGTATTGAGTTTGAGAGTTGTTTTTGAGTATATTCTTGTGTATTTGGATTGGGTAATTGAATCTAAGGAAAATTTGAGGAAAGAAATCGATTCTAGATGAATTAGGGTCAAAAAACGAGAGAGAAAATTCATCGGATTGATCTGGGGAGGGGCTGGGGAGGCGCGCCCCAACAGTGTGCCATTTTGAACTCTCTGAAGTTTAGGGGATGGCTCCCCACGCCAGCAGTGCGCCAGGGTCGCCTGCCCCCACCCTTTTTTCCATCTCATACTCCGTCTAAGTCCTTTTAAAGTGTACATTTACTCCCTACTGATTCTAACTACTCTAAAGTACATCTAAACATCGAGAGATCATTCATAACATGATTTATAACTTTGAATTCATAATTTAAATTCAAGGTGGAGTTAAGAGTTAAGTCTTGATAGTTCTTTCGAGTCATTTTTAGAAGTCTTTTACAATCTTTTAAAACTTGTTTTAAGACTTGAATACTTGAGTATGATGATGAGTAATGTTGAGTTTCATTTTTCAAAATGAATATATGGGAACTAAGTATTCCTAAGAGTAAATGTTTTTAAATTTAAAATGAGGAGGAAACTATGATTCCCAAATGAGTTATGAGGAGTTTTGAGTACTATCTCTTTTAAGAGAAATATTTTGAGTAATAATCTCAAAGTTGAAGATGAGGAATTTTTTTTAAACATATGAGCTAAGTTATATTTTGGGAGTAGTATTGAGCACCGATATAGAGACGAGTTCAGATAACTCAAAGTCCTCATAAACCATGTAGCCAACGTGGGTAGAAAGGGTCATACTTCTTAGATGATTCCTTATTACTTTTTAAGCATATCTTAGTGGATCCACTTAGTTGAGGAGTTCTATATCCTGGCAAGGTATATGTCACGACCCGAGTCTACACCCTGGACGTGGCCGGCACTTAAGAACCATTGATGGTCCCCAAGCGAACCCTCATCCTGGCTGACTACAAGCGGAAGACTAACTTAAGCATGCAAAAGCTTAAAAATTGAATAAAATTCAATAAACTCAACTCTTCAAAACTTTAACTCAAATGAACAACTTAGAATAAAAATAATATATTCAACTCGCCATAAAATTGGCAACTTAAGTCTGGCTCACCATAGCTAACTCGAACTCTCGGATGTATCAACGAATCTCCTGTTGATGATCCTGAATACCTGTGTCTACATCATGAAAAGATGCAGGCCAAATGGCTCAGTACGTGGAATGTACGAGCATGTTAGAGGAATTTTAAAGCATAAACATAAGCTTGAAACTTGATAAAAAAGGAAACATACTTACCTCTTCTCAAACTTATTCAACTCAAGGAATACTCAAGGATAAGATACTAAACTCAGAGATTAGATACTCAACTCAAAGATATGATATTCGACTCAGGGTACTCAACTCTAGATACTTAACTTAATATAAAGCAACAATACACATGCAATATATAGAAAGCTTTATAAAACAGTAAAACAACTTAGTTCCTTAAAGAAAATGCAATAACAAACTCAACTTTACTTATATAATAAAGTAATATAGTTTCTGTGGGAGTTTTTCTAACCGACAACCACCACTATGAGCCTAAGTGGTGATACAACGTCTTGCCCACGCTGCCAGAACTGTCCTATACTTTGCCGTCATATAGAACACTTAACTTAGTGGATCCACTAGCTTAACTTATGTGATCATCTAAAAAGTATGACCCATTAATACCCATGATGGCTACATGGTTTATGGAGACTTGAGTTAATATGAACTCATATCCCTATATCGGTGCTCAATACTACTCCCAAAAAAATATACTTAGCTCATATATTTTAAAACAACTTCTTTCTTTGGTTTGAGATAATTACTCAAAACTTAGCTTAAAAGCTCTCTAGGAATCGATGTTCCCTTTTCTTGCTCAAATGTGAAAACATTTTTAAACTCTTTGGGAATACTTAGTTCCCATATACTTTTGAAGAAATGAACTTCAAGCTTTACTCTTTACTCTTTACTCAACTTCAAAGCTTAAGTCTTAAAACAAAGTTTAAACATTTGTAAAAGACTTCTTAAAAATATGGTTCACGCCGAATTATGGACTTGAATGACTCAATGCAAGGTTTTCAATGACCATAGATAGAACTCAAATACTTGGAACTCAAGAACTTCAATGATACTACTAATTTCTCAAGAATGCTCAACTCAGAGGGTTCATGCGGAATTATGAGCATGAACTACTCAACTCAAGGACTCAAAGATACTTCTCATCTCAAGATTGTTCGACTTATAATGTTCATGCAGAATTATGGGCATGAAAAACTCAACTCATGGACTTTATGGGTAATAGGTAATAGTCCCATGATTAGGATTATAATCTCAGAAGGGTTAGGAACCTGATACTCAAGACTTAGGACTTGAAGATACTACTCCTTTCGAAGATACTAAACTGATAGAGTTCATGCAGAAGTGATGGGCATGAGCGACTCGACTCAAGGGTCAAAATATCAATATGGAACTCGTGTATACAACTCTTCTCATTCTCTGACTTACTTCCTCAAAACTTAACTCAAAGACTTTCTTGAACTCTACTCTTAACTCTTTCTTGAATGTGAATTATGAATTCAAGAGTTATGGTTCATGGTAGGAAATATCTCATGATGACAAGGTAGACTCATGAATACATTATTCTCACTCTCATACTCACTTGCTCGAGTCTTGAAACAAGTTATTAGACAAAAGGGATTTTCTGAAAATTGTTCGAAAGAACTCTCACGACTTGACTCTCAACTCTAACTTGAATGTGATTTATAATTCAAGGTTATGATAGGAAAGGTCTCATGATGTTTAGGAATGATTTTAGATAGCTAAACATCAGAAAAGACTGAAAACCAATAATTGAGAGTGGGTCCGCGACGCGGAGAGGCTTTTAAAATTTGGTTTCGAATACGGCTTTTGAGGCAGAACACTCTATGTCATCTCCGCAACACGAAACAAAAATTCCCAAATCTGGGAACTTGCCCCTCGATGTGCAACCAACATCAAATTTCGACCGACGAAATTTCTTCTTCATTTTCTAACCCCAATTCGCCTAAATTCGATTATTTTTCTCAATCTCTCTTTAGATTTTGATACCCAGCACAAGTACACTAGAATCTAACTATAACCCCTCTATAAATCGACACATTAACCTCAAGAACTCCTCAATCTCAGCCCAATTCAAGAACGAAAGCAAATTCATGAATACATAACAAGAACATCAAAGCTACAACTTTTAGAACGAATTTAAAGCTGAAATTAACATGATTGACGTGTGGGTGAACAAACCCAACACTATGGAAGCTTACATACCTGAAAGAATTATCCTCTTGAAGGAAAGTCATGAAAGATAAACCCTAGCCTTAGCGTTTCTTGAATTTCTTGAGCGTAGAATCTTTGGAGTGGATAAGAGGGTTTGATTTATGAAAAATTGGTTTTCTACACGTTTAGGGCAATTTAGATGACCTCCTAAGGGTTTTCAGGGCTAAAATACCCCTAAAGAAATAATTAAAATGAGCTGGGAGTCGGAAAGATCTTTCACCAGGCAGTGAGGTCCGTGTTGGCTCCGCGTCGCGGAGCTGCTGCCAGGTTTGCGCGATGTTAGTAAATCGTCATAACTTTTTACTCAAAGCTCGGAATTGAGCAAACTCAGTGGCGTTGGAAAGAGGACTCGAAGAGATTTAATTTTCTATCTTGTATCTCACCTAACTCATCTTGTACTAGGAGTTAGGGTCATTTGAAGTTGACCCAAAACTTAAGAAAAACTAGGAATAACTTGAATGCTTTTCTCTTAGGTTCTTCTTGGAACTCAAGGTGCAACATCTAGTGAACTTAATACTCAAGAAATTTTAAATTACTTGAAAAAATCTCACTCACTATGAAGAACGGTTCGAGTCTTAGCTCAAAAATTTTTTGGGGTATTACAATATACGACAGATCCGGCAGCGTAGGCGACACGTTGTATCATCACATAACTCATAGTGATGGTTGTCGGTTAGAGAATCTCCCAAATAGAGTTATTTTGTATTTTTACATACAAACTGAGTTATCTTGTATTCTTAAATACATTGAGTTGTTATCTACTGTTTTAAAAGATTTTCTTTATATCACATTATTGTCATTGATTTTATATTGAATTGAGTTGAGATTGAGTTGAGTTGAGACGAGGTAAATTGTTTCTTCAGTTCCAGTTCCAGTTCAAGATTATGTCATGTTTTAGAATTCCCCTTGCATGCTCATACATTCCATGTACTGACGCCATTTGGCCTGTATCTTTTATGATGAAGATACAGGAGATCAAGGTCATCAACAGGCACTTCGTTGATACCATAGCAGTTTGAGTTAGCTTTGGTGAGCATCCTTGCTTCTGGAGGATCCCTCATTTTTTTCTATCGTATTATTTTAGTTTTGTTAGGATGATCGGGGGTCTTGTCCCGACATCCCTTATAGTATTTTAGGCTTCATAGATAGATAGACAGTAGTAGTTGAGCCAGGCCAAGGGTTCCTCGGGATCAAGGGGTCCCCAATGCACCAGAAGTGCAACCCCAAGGAGAGGTCCTAATGCTGAGTTCCGGGATGCTATCCGGATGTTGAGTCAAATGGTGAGCAATCAAGCTGGACAAAAAATAGGGAATCAACAGGATGTGTCTGATACATCCATAATCCGTGAGTTCTTAAGGATGAACCCTCCAGACTTCACCGGTTCAAGTGTCAATGAGGATCCATAAAACTTTGTGGAAGAGTTGCAGAAAGTGTTTGAAGTGATGCATGTTGTTGATGTTGATTTAGTTGAGCTAGATATGGTGGACTTTGATATTATTCTAGGTATGGACTGGTTTATGCTTGTTATGCCTCAGTTGATTGTAGAACTCGAGTAGTTAAGTTCTAGTTTCCTAATGAGTCAGTTATAGAGTGGAGGAGTAGTTAAGCAGTTCCTAAGGGTCATTTTATTTCGTACCTTAAGGCGAGGAAATTAGTTTCCAAGGGGTGCATCTATCACTTTGTTAGAGTTAATGACTATAGTGTTGAGACGCCATATATTCAGTCAGTTCCAGTTGTGAGTGAGTTTCCAGAGGTCTTTCCAGATGATCTTCCCGGAGTCCCTCCTAAGATAGAAATAGACTTTGGTATAGATATTCTTCCTGATAATCATCATATCTCTATTCTGCCATATAGAATGGCTCTAACTTAGTTGAAAGAGTTAAAAGAGTAGTTGAAAGATCTCATAGATAATGGCTTTATTCGACCAAGTGTCTCACCTTGGGGCTCCCCGATCTTATTTGTGAGGGAAAAAATGGCTCACTTAGGATGTGTATTGATTACCGCCAGTTGAACAAGGTTACCATAAAGAATAAGTATCCCCTTCTAAGGATTGATGATATTTTCGATCAACTTCAGGGCACCACTTGTTTTTCTAAGATAGACCTCAAATCAGGCTATCATTAGTTGAGAGTAAGAGAAAGTGATATGCCTAAGACAACATTCAGGACCCGTTATGGTCATTATGATTTTCTAGTCATGTCTTTTGGTTTGACTAATGCTCCTGCAACGTTCATGGATCTTATGAATAGAGTGTTTAAGCCTTATCTTGATATATTTTTTATCGTGTTCATTAATTACATTCTAATTTATTCAAGGAATAAGGAGGATCATGCTAGTCATCTCAGAGTAGTTCTCCAAACTATGAAAGATAGAGAGGTGTATGCTACATTCTCTAAGTGTGAATTTTGGCTTGAGTCAGTCGCATTCTTAGGCCACATTATTTCTGGTGATAGGAATCCGAGTTGACACTCAAAAAATTGAGGCAGTGTAGAATTGGCCCATACCCACGTCTCCAACTGAAATTAGGAGTTTCTTGGGATTAGATAGCTACTATAGGAGGTTTGTCAAGGGGTTTTCATCTATTTCATCTCCGTTGACTAAGTTGACTCAGAAGACAGGAAAGTTTCAATGGTCTCAAGCTTGTGAGAAGAGCTTTGAGGAGTTGAAAACTAGGTTTACTATTGCCCCAGTGTTAACCTTACCGGAGGGTACGCAAGGTTTTGTGGTATATTGTGATGCATCCAGAGTTGGACTGGGTTGTGTATTGATGCAGAATGGCAAGGTTATATCTTATGCTTCCAAACAACTTAAGATTCACGAGAGGAATTACCCAACCCATGATCTAAAGTTGGTTGTTGTAGTGTTTGCTTTGAAAATATGGCGTCACTATCTTTATGGTGTTCATGTAGATGTGTTCACCAATCACAAGAGTCTTCAGTATGTATTCAGTCAGAAAGAGCTTAATCTCAAACAGAGGAGGTGGTTGGAGTTACTCAAGGATTATGACATAAGTATTCTCTATCATCCAGGTAGGGCTAATGTTGTTGTTGATGCTTTAAGCAGGTTGTCTATGGGTAGTATTGCCCATGTTGAGGAAGAAAATAAGGAATTAGCTAAGGATGTGCACAAACTTGCACGCTTGGGAGTCCGTTTGTTAGATTCCAATGAAGGTGGAGTAGTGGAGATGAATGGGGCTAAATCATCATTAGTGTCAGAAGTGAAAGAGAAACAAGACCAAGATCCAGTTTTGCTTGAATTGAAGGCAAATGTTCATAAGCAGAAAGTGATGGCTTTTGAACAAGGGGAGATGGTGTATTGAGGTATCAAGGTAGGTTGTGTGTACCAAGGGTGGATGAACTCCAAGAGAGGATCATGGAAGAGGCTTATAGCTCCAGATATTCAATCCATCCTGGTTCCACAAAGATGTATAGCGACTTGAGAGAAGTCTATTGGTAGAGTAGTATGAAGAAATGTATTGCAGATTTCGTTGCTAAATGCCCGAATTGGCAACAAGTCAAGGTAGAGTACCAAAGGCCCGGTGGTATGGCACAAAATGTAGAGATTTTATAATGAAAGTGGGAGATGATCAATAAATATATATATATTTTTTATTACTGGGTTGCCACGTTCTCGTAGGCAACATGATTTTATTTAGGTGATGTAGATCCGATGACTAAATCAGCCCACTTTTTGTCGTAAAGACTAACTATTCAGCAAAGGATTATACCAAGTTATATATTCAAGAGGTGGTTAGACTTCACGGAGTTTCGGTGTCCATCATTTTCAGATAGAGGTGCACAATTTACTGCACAATTTTGGAAGTCTTTCCAGAAGGGTTTGGGTTCGAAGGTGCATTTGAGTACTGCTTTCCATCCTCAAACTGATGGTCAAGCAGAGCGTATGATTCAGACTTTAAAGGATATGTTGAGGGTGTGTGTGATCGATTTCAAGGGTAATTGGGATGATCACTTACCTCTCATCAAGTTTGTTTATAACAATAGTTATCATTCTAGCATCCAGATGGTTCCTTATGAAGCTCTTTATGGGAGAAGATGTAGATCTCCTATTGGATGGTTTGAGGTTGGTGAAGCTGGGTTAATAGGACCAGACTTAGTTCATCAAGCTATGGAGAAAGTGAAGATCATTCAAGAAAGGTTGAAAACAACGCAGAGTCGTCAAAAATCATCTACAGATGTTAGGAGAAGAGACTTGGAGTTGAGGTGGATGATTGGGTTTATTTTAAAGTTTCACCCATGAAGGGTGTTATGAGATTTGGTAAGAAGAGGAAACTTAGTCCCCGATATATTGGTCCTTATAGTATATCCAAGAGGATTGGCAATGTAGCCTATGAGTTGGAGCTACCACCAGAGTTAGCAACAGTCCATCCGGTATTTCACATTTCAATGTTGAAAAAGTGTATGGGTGATCCTTCAGTTATTATACCTACTGAAAATATTGGTAATAAGGACAACCTATCCTATAAGGAGATTCCCGTTGAGATACTTGTTCGTCAGGTTCGCAAGTTGAGAACCAAGGAGTTTGCGTCAGTCAAGGTATTATGGAGGAACCAGTTTGTTGAGGAAGCTTCTTGGGAGGTTGAGGAGGATTTGAAAAAGATATACCCGCATCTCTTTGAGTCCGGAGAAATTCCATACCAATGTAATAATTTCTGAAAAACAATCTTTTAATTTATATGCTATGATTGTGTTAAATTGCATGTTGGGTGTATGAGTTGGGTGTTAGATGTTGCCACCCTTAGTTCTACTTTAGAGTGATCTCATTCGAGGATGAATGTTCCCAAAGGGGAGATATTGTAACATCCCTCCTTAGAAAGAGCTAAATTTATAAAGCACTAAATTGGAAATAGCTAAATGGAGAATTTGGCAAGTTATGCTTAAGTTGTGAGTTTTTGGTTAACTTCAAACGACCATAAATTTCAATACAGGATGAGTTAGGTGGCCCATAAGATAATCAAATGAAACTTCTTGGAATCCTCTTTCCAACGCCATCAAGTTTGCTAAGTTTTGAGTTTGGATAAGGGAGATATGCTCGTTTGAAGTCAGCCTATCTAGTTAAGGAAAGTTACCCGAATTAGTAAGGGGTATTTTGGTCTTTTCTTTACCCCATCAGCTTTAAACGTGTTTAGTGATATTTTATGGGTCAAAATTGATTTGGGTCAGTTTCACAATCCTAAATTACTCTTATGGTTTTAGAAGAGAGTTCAAGAACAGAAAAAAGGAGAAAAGGAAGAACAATCGAGGTTTTTTGCGAATCGAGGATTTGTTTCGCAAAATTGAAGTATGTAAGTTTTCATAGTGTTGGGTTCGTTCATCCATACGCCAATCATGATTTACTTATTCGAATTCATCCATAAAGATTGAAAGATTTAAGTTCTTGATGAGTGTTCTTGAAGTGTTTTTTTCGTTCTTGAATGAGGATGGGTTTGATGAGTTCTTGAGATAATTGTATTGAGTTTGAGAGTTGTTTTTTAGTAGATTCTTGTGTACTTGTATTGGGTAATTGAATCTAAGGAAAATTTGAAGAAAGAAATTGGTTCTAGATGAATTAGGGTCAGAAAATGAGAGAGAAAATTCTTCGGATTAATCTGGGGAGGGGCTGGGGCGGCACACCCCAGATGCGCCAGAGGGGCTGGGGTGGCGCCTCAGCAGTGCGCCGTTTTTAACTCTCTAGAGTTTAGGGGATGGCACCTCGCGCCAAGGTCGCCCGCCCCCACCTTTTTTCCTTTGTTTACTCCGTCTAAGTCTTTTTAAAGTGTACCTTTACTCCCAATTGATTCTAACTACTCTAAATTACATCTAAACATCGAGATATCATTCATAACATGAATCATAACCTTGAATTCATAATTCAAATTCAAGGTAGAGTTAAGAGTTAAGTCTTGAGAGTTCTTTCGAGTCATTTTGAGAAGTCTTTTACAATCTTTTAAAACTTGTTTTAAGATGAGTATGAGGATGAGTAAAGTTGAGTTTCATTTTTCAAAATGAATATATGGGAACTAAGTGTTCTCAAGAGTAAATGTTTATACATTTAAAATGAGTAGGAAACTATGATTTCCAAATTAGTTATGAGTAGTTTTGAGTACTTTCTCTTTTAAGAGAAATATTTTGAGTAATAATCTCAAAGTTGAGGATGAGGAAATGTTTTTAAACATATGAGCTAATTTATATTTTGGGAGTAGTATTGAGCACCAATATGGGGACGAGTTCAGATAACTCAAAGTCCTCATAAACCATGTAGCCAACGTGGGTAGAAAGGGTCATATTTTTTAGATGATTTCTTATTGATTTTTAAGCATAGGTTAGTGGATCCACTTAGTTGAGGAGTTCTATACCCCAGCAAGGTATAGGACAGTTTTGGAAGCGTGGAGAGACGATGTATCATCACATAGCTCATAGTGATGGTTGTTAGTTAGAGAATCTCCCAACCAGAGTTATTTTGTATTTTTACATACAAATTGAGTTATCTTGTATTCTTAAATACATTGAGTTGTTATCTACTGTTATAAAAGCTTCTCTTTATATCGTATTATTGTCATTGCTTTTATATTGAATTGAGTTGAGACAAGGTAAGTTGTTTCTTCAGTTCCAGTTCAAGCTTATGTCATGTTTTATATTTCTCCTTGCATGCTCGTACATTCCATGTACTGACGCCATTTGGCATTCATCTTTTATGATGAAGATACAGGAGATCAAGGTCATCAACATGCGCTTCGTTGATACCATAGCATTTTGAGTTAGCTTTGGTGAGCCTTCTTGCTTCCAAAGGATTCCATATTTATTGCTATCATATTATTTTAGTTTTGTTAGGATGATCGGGGGTCTTGTCCCGACATCCCTCATAGTATTAGAGGCTTCATAGATAGATAGACACTAGTAATCCATGAGTCTTTTTCATTTCCAGTGTTTAATGTTTAAGGACTTGAGTTGCCTTTTGTCCAGTTGAATGTTTTATTTCTAAAATATTCTGAGTATTTATTTGAGACAAGTTGAGTAAAGTTACTTTTGAGTTCATATGTTGTTGAGTAAGTCTTCCACTGAGATTTGAGTCAGGCCAAGGGTTCGCTTGGTGCCAGAAATGGTTCTCGAGTGCTAGTCGCATGCAGGGTGTAGGCTCGGGACATGACAGTAGTAGTGTCAAGTCTTGCCCATGGGTTGCAACTTGTTGTTTTGAAGTTCTTGGTCTAAGTGTTGCCTCTAAGGAAATATTTGTATACTATCTCATAAATCAAGATCGCTTGTCCAAGGGGAATAACTTATTCTTTGGAAGTCCTTTAGCTAAGTTTTGCCTCTGAGGCAAGAGTTATAGAGCATATGATATATCAAGAACAATGTGGTAGTTTTAAGTCTTTCCCATAGGGCGTAACATGTTGTTTTGAAGTTCTTGGTCCAAGTCTTGCCCATAGATCTCGTAGGTAGTTATACAATATCTCATAAATCAAGATATATTGTGTCACGACCCAAAAACGGACGTGATGACACTTGTTTATTCCAACCAAGACGAGTCAACCTCAACCCAACGAAAACAAAATAAATGCGGAAAACAGTAAAGCAAGAACAAGACAAAGGGGGAAAACTTATTCATTCTAAACAATACCCCAAAACCTGATTGTCACGTGTACAAGCCATTAATGAAAATACAGAATTTGAAAGATAAATACAAGTCTCTGTCTTTGTTTCCTAAGTAGAACAAAGCTTAAAGAAAAGGAAAAGAGGGTCCGCCACGATGACAAGCAACTACTTCTCAAATCCTTCAACAAGCCTCGATTGTCATGAGAAGAAGAAGGAGATCACACATGTCTGGGCTCGGAACCTACACAAGTGTGGAAGCAATGGGTGAGTACCAACAATACGGTACCTAACAAGTAACCTATAAAACAAAGCATCTAGCTAGAATATTAATACCCCTTACACTCCAATCGAACCTCTTCAAACTATAACCTGCACAGAAATAAGCCCAACCAAGCAATTCTACAATACACGGCTCACAAGGCACTATATCCACAACTCAATAGTCATAATCAATAATCAAACGAATCAAGTCAAACTCAAGGTCAGGTAGTTCACTCACACACAAAAATTACATCAATATCAAGTAACAAGTAAGTCACACATAAGCATCAAATGCATCAAGTTGCATTAATCATTCTCTTGCCGGAACCATTTTCCATCGGCACAATATCACTAGCCAAAATCATTTTCCATCGGCTTTATATCAATTCACTAGCTGGAACCATTTCTCATTGGCTTTACATCTAATCACTAGTCGGAACCATTTCCCATCGGCTTTATAAACACTTGCCGGAAATGACCTTGACATCACAACACTCACCGACAAAGACCTTGGCATCATAGCACTCACCGGCAAAGACCTCGACATTATAACATTCGCCAGCAAAGACCTAGGCATTATAAACCATCACACGTCTCATCATGGTGTTCACAATTAATGCATACAAGCAATATCACACCACACGAGAGAGACAACAATTCACACAATTCAAGTCCACATTCATGCTTTCAAGCATTTCATCAATCAATAAAACAAGGTCACAATAAGGCAATTCACATCATTATGTTTATCACATAGCCTTTTTCATTTCAACCCCTTTTTATTCATTTTAGATGTATCAAGTGGACTATTTAAACCCTTCACCTCATACTCATTACTCCTAACACACAAGAAATGAATGAAGTACACGAATTCTACTAGAATACGAGGTTTAGTAGGTCACTTGCTTTATATCAATCAATAATCACTCTAAGAGTTGAGTCTTCCCCTTCCGAATCACTTCCAATGCAACACAATATATAATAATCAAGTATTTACAATTACTCATCAGAAACAACAATTTCCACATCAATTATATAGAGAAATAGGTCAATCAACACAAAACCCAATTTCAAAATGAAGGGTTGAATCCAGAAACGATACTTGAAAATGATGGTTAGGGCTTTAGAACTCATTGGTGAAAAACATTAGAAAAAGGCATCAAAATCACCATTTTACAAGTTCTTGGGTTCTTGAAGAAAACCCCAAATTTCTCATTTCAAAAGGTTGATCTGAACACATAAGTCCATAAACAAAAAATGGGTAAATGAAGATTTTGAGTTAATAATCGTTACCCAAAAGTTCTCCCTCGAAAATCTGGTCCAAATCGCCACCACAAATCTCCCTAAACTAAAAAATGGTTGAAATGGGGCTTAAACCCCAAAATGGAAGGCCAAAAACCCTGTTTGATGTCGAAAAAGCGACCAAGGGTTCACTTAAGCGAACCCCGCTAAAACTGCAAGTGTCGCTTAAGCGAAGCCTTCTTCCCAGAAGCGAAGATCGCTTAAATGACATGACCTTCGCAAAAGCGAGGCCTGAAGCACCAGAAAATTGATGAGTCCGAGATTTGGACTCATTTAGGGCTTTATTTTGATAGTTTTAGTGTCCACAAATGCTTAATTTATGCTCTAAACTGATGTTAAAGTGTTGATTTGCAGCATTTAAGGCTAAGGAGCAAGAAAAGGACACTATCGGGAAAAAAGGAACAAACAAGTTGAAGAAGTCAAGAAAAGTGATCCTGGTGATCGCCAAGACCACTCGACGACCTGCCAAGTGGCTCTTTTAGCTCGCCTAAAGTTCCAGCGTGCCAGCCCTGGTGAAGAACCAACTTGCGACAAGAATGGGCAGTCGGCGCATCACTGAATGACTCCGTGAGCTCAACTTTGATCGCCCAAATTTACAAGACCTGGAGGACTTATGACCATTGCAAATTGGCGATGGAAGGGAGCAAAGGGCAGATCGCCGACTTGTTCGGCGAGGCCCGACTTATTCCGCCCAATGGCCTTTCAGGCCAAAAATTGGGCAACTATAAATTAGAATTTTAAATGAAATTTGAGGAATTCTCACCCAGTTACACAGAGTTCCGTTCAGAGTTTTTGATTCCCAAGTTTGAGAGTTAGAGTTTTCTCTTAGTTTTTGAGTTTCCATTGAAGACATTGAGGATTTCTAAGTGGGTTTTTAAATTTATTCAATTTGTACCATTGTAAAGACTTAAGAACTTTTTACCCAGATCATGGCTAATGTATTTGGTAATTGTTTCTCTCTTTTTATGAAGTATAGCTAAAACCCCAATTTTTGGGGTGTGATCATGTGATTATTTGCTTAATTTGCTTATGGGTATTGTTGTTTAATGATTTATTTGTTTCTTTAATTCGGGTTTGATTAATGACTGAGTAGTAATCAATGAATTATAGTTGCACATACAATTCTAGTTGAGTGTTTAGGGTTGCTCGAGAGAGAGATTCTAAAGCCAAGGTTATCAATTGATGATTGTAGTGAGTGGGTCGTTGTGGGTTCAGCTCGAGAGAGTGACTCTTTGCTCATTCCTACCTATCTAGCTCTAGAGATTAGATAAATTAAGGTTTTGGGTTGTTTTGTAGTTTTAAGCTTGTTGATGTTCGAGAGAAATCGCCTGAATCGTAATAGTTGTTTGAGAGAAAACTATTGCACTTATAGTCCAGCCTACCCACAATGTTTCAGCAAGTTATTGTTAAATCTCAATTACCCATATCGCGTAATTAGCTTATAATCGATCACATCTCGAGAATCCCTCTTAATCTTATTGAAATCCCTATTTTCACACTTGTTTTAGCTATTAATTGTAAATCAAAACCCCTTATCTGACATTCCTTGTCACCCCCTTAGACTTGTTTGTATGTTTTCGATAACTTCTATTCCTATAACCGCTTAGACCACTTTTGTACTTCATAATTGAATTCAAACATTGTACCGCTCCATGTGGGTTTGACCCCAACTCTTAGTTTGGTTTTATACTAGATACACCTAGAGTTGGAAGTGGTGTAATTTGAGCGTTAATCAAAATGGCACCACTGTCGAGGAGTGGTGTTGTTTAGAATTCTATTCTTGAAGTTATATTGTTTTGTAGTTGAATCGACTTACTTTGGATTGTGTGTGTGTTGGTTTGTGTTGAACAGAGGAAGAGATGTGCGTGAACGGGAGTAATGGTAGCCAAATGGTCCACCAAGACGATATTGGAAATCTGAACGATGTGAATGACCCAATTCAATCGAGTGGTGTTGGTGCAATACGTCTGCCTCTTGTTGAAAGGAATGTTGTCTTCCATGTTACTAGCACGATGCTACAGCTCCTCCAAATGAAAAGATTATATGGAGGGCTGGCCATGAAGACCCCCACGAGCTTATTCAGAAATTCGTGGATGTTTGTGGCATGTTCTCATTCAATAACATATCACAAGAATCAGTCCATCTCAGGTTGTTTTCATTCTCTTTGATGGGTGAAGCTACCAAATGGTTAGATGAGTTACCGAGGGACTCCATCACCACTTGGGATGAGCTAACCACAACGTTCCATATGAGATTATTTCCCCCCGTTAAAGATGATGACGCTCAGAGATAGCATCCAAGGTTTGAAACGCTTGGAAAGTGAACCAATCCACGAGATGTGGTTGAGATTTAAGAAGTTGGTACTTCAATGTCCGACTCACGGACTACCAAACCATATATTGCTACAATACTTCTATAGGAGTCTTGACTCGGTGAACAACAGAGTTGCTGATCAACTTGTTCCCGGAGGAATAATGCAACAACAATATGAAGTAGCGTCTCAACTCCTTGATGGCATGACCAAGATCAATAGAGCATGGTACACTCGTGAGGACTAAGTGTCTCCTCTCACTTTTAGGATTACGAAAGAGCAGATCGAGACGGATCAAGAGAAAGACCAAAATATGGCTAAAATGATGAGCCAGCTAGATCTATTGGCAAAAAATGTGATGGGTAGTGGTTTCAAGAGTGTAAATGTTGTTGGTGTTGGTGGAGCGAACCCTGATGAAGCGGAATTTGAGGCACTGTATAATGAGGAAGTAAATTTCCTTGCAAATCAATGAGGAGGTTTTCGTTCCAACTATCCAAGGCTGGGTGGAAATCCAAGTTAGAATAGAGATGATGGATCCAGAGATCATGATAGGAAATGGCGTGATCGTAATGCTACTTGGAAGGAAAGGGATGGTGAAAAACAAATATACGTCTCACCTCATGAATGCCAAAAGACTAAAGAGCAAAAAGCTGACCCGGAGAACTTTCGAACGAAAGGCATGCTAGCACGCATTCTCAATAAGGTTGAAGGGTCGGAAAAAGTGTTGAAAAAGATGAAGGAGGATGTCTCAACTCTAAATCAGATGGTGACTTCTCACTCAGTCTCTATTAAGTAGCGGAGACACAAATGGGTCAAATCTCCACTCATTTTAATCCAAGACCAAAAGGAGGGTTGCCTAGTGATACAATGGAAAACCCCAAAAATGAAGCTTGAATTGGTATATAAGTCGTGCCACGACATTAAATAAGGCGCTTCTTAGGAGGCAACCCAAGTTTTTGATGTTTTAAATTTTGTTTCTGAATAACAGTGTTGATTTTACAGGTTGAAAAGTGAAAAGTGTTGGAAAATAGGAAATTAAGAGAGCCAAAAGTTCAGTTGGTGACTCGCCGAAGAGGTCAGCGAGCCCGACTTTGTCTGTCATTTGAACCCCCAAATTGCAGGGAATTCTGTAAAACTCAGCGAGCCAAAATACCACTCGGCGCATCGCCTAGTTGTTCAGCGGGCGCGACTTACTCTGCTGACTGGCACACACACTGAAAGGTTTTAAAGGCCAAACGATTTAAAATTTTAAATCTTTTCACTTTCCTACTTTTTAACTCCCGCATTCTCTCACACGATTTTAGTTCTTCAATATTTTTGTACGTTCACTCTCATTTTATTGGGATCTTTGCTCAAATTAATTTTGAAATTCTTTGCTGCCTAGCATTTCAAATTCTTTTTCGGCATAAAGGTTGGTTTTCCGAACCCCGAACTCTATATGTGGTTGAACACGAATGAAATTGGTATTTTGTTGTTGAATATTGTTGGGTAATCATCGTGTGAGTGTTTGTTTGCCTAATTTTAAGTGAAATAGTAATTAATCGGCTTTTACTCGTGTTTCCCGTGTCTTTGCTAGTTAAAAATCGAGTCGAAATTATTGGGTTATGTTAAATATTTGTTGGGTCTAACGGGGTGAAGTCTGAGTAACCCTGGATTGTGCCAAATGTCGTATTTTTCCCAGTGATGAAGCGGTTGACGTCATTCTTAAGGGCAAAAAATATAAATTGATCGATTTTGGCCAAATCGGGGGAAGTCTGAGTACTTCTGTAACACCCCAGAAATTTTTTGAGCTAAGACTTGAACCATCCTTCGTAGTGAGTAAGTTTTTACCAAGGAATTTAAAATTTTCCTAATTGTTAAGATCACTAGATGTAGCACATTGAGTTCCAAGAAGAACTAAAGAGAGTTCATTCAAATTATTCCTAAGTTCTTTTAAGTTTTCGGTCAACTTCAAATGACTATACCTTTCAGTACACGATGATTTAGGTGGTCCTTAAGATATTAAATGAAAGGTATTTGAATTATCTTTCCAACGCCACCAATTTTGCTGAGTTTCGAGGTAGGATGATTGAGATATTCCCTTTTGAAGTCAGGCTGTCCAATTAAGGAAAGTTACCCGAAAATAGTGAGGGGTATTTTGGTATTTTCCTTACCCAATTAGATTTAATTCGTTTTTAGTAAGGTTTTAGGGGTCTAAACAAATTTGGTTTAGTTTTATAATCCTAATATATGCCTACGGTTTTAGCTGAGAGTTCAAGAAGAGAAATGAAGAGAAATGAAGAGAAAAGAGGAGAAAAGAGGAAAGGATCAAGGCGTTCGTCGAGATTCTTGAGAGTTGTTGCAGATTTTTACCATGGATTTGGTCCCTAAGAGATATGTAACTTTTCATAGTATTGGGTTTGTTCACCCATACACCAATAATGTGTTTCTTTTACAAATTTCATCCATAAGTTTGAGTATGTTGAGTTCTTGATAAGTGTTCTTGAAGTTCATTCTAAATCTTATTTTGTTGGGGTTTGATGAATTCTCAAGATGAAAGTTAGTGATTTTAGGGTTTCTTTTTGGTGGATTAGTATGTACATACATTGATTATGTGATTCTAAGTGGTTGGGGAAAAAACTATTCGATTCTAAGCGAATTAGGGCACGAAAATGAGCAAACAAAATTCGTCGGGTTTTCTGGGTTGGGGCCTGGCGCCCTGCGCCAAACAGCGCACCCCAAATCCTCTTCTATAGTATAGGGGCTAGCGTCCCGCGCCACTCAGTGCACCATGGTTGCCTGCCTCATCCAGTTTGCAGTCGATTGCTCCGTTTAAGTTCTTTTAAAGTGTACCTTCACTCCCTTTTGATTCTAAACACTCTAAACTACTTCTAAACACCTAGAAATCATTCATAACATGAATCATAACCTTGAATTCATAATTCAAATTCAAGATAGAGTTAAGAGTTAGGTGTTGAGAGTTTTTTCGAACATTTTGATAAAGTACCTTTGAGTCTTTTGAGGAGTCTTCAACAATTTCTAATAACTTGTTTCAAGACTCGAACAAGTGACTATGAGAATGAGGAGAATGTATTCATGAGTCTACTTTATCATCACGAGATCCTTCATATCGGGAACCATAACTCTTGAATTCATAATTCACATTCAAGAAAGAGTTAAGATTAGAGTTCAAGAAAGCTTTTGAGTTGAATTGTGAATCCTTTGAGATCAACTATCAATTTGAACTAAGTTTTGAGAAAGCGAGTATGAGAATGTGAAGAGTTGTATACATGAGTTTCATATTGTTATGTAGACCCTCGAGTCGAGTCGTTCATGCTCATATATTCCGCATGAACTCCATAAGTTGAGTATCTTTGAAAGGACTAGTATCTTCAAGTTCTAAGTCTTGAGAATCAATTTCCTAACCCTTTTGAGATTTTATTCCCAATCATGGGACTATTACATGTTACCCATGAAGTCCTTGAGTTGAGTAGTTCATTCCCATAATTCTGCATGAACTCTATAAGTCAAGCAGTCTTGAGATGAGAAGTATTTTTGAGTCCTTGAGTTGAGTGGTTCATGCTCATAATTCCGCATAAACCCCTTGAGTCGAGAATTCTTGAAAAGAGTATTACCATTGAAGTTCTTGAGTTCTGAGTTGTTGAGTCTCGAGTATTGAGTTTTATGTATGGTTATTGAAAACCTTGAATTGAGTCGTTCACGTCCATAATTCGGCATAAACTTTATTTTGAGAAATCTTTTACAAATTTTTCTAAACTTGTTTTAAGACTTGAACACTTGAGTTGAGAAAGAGTAGAGTTGAGTTTATTTTCTTCAAAATAATATATGGGAACTAAGTATTTCCAAGAATAAATGTTTTCACATTTAAAAGAGGAGGAAAATGAGATTTCCAAAAGAGTTTTGAGCAGTCTAGTACCATCTCTTTTTAGAGAAAAATTTTGAGTAATAATCTCAAACCACAGAAAGAGTTATGTTTTTATAAATATGAGCTGAGTATATTTTGGGAGTAGTATTGAGCACTGATATAAGGACGAGTTCATAATAACTCAAGTCTCCATAAATCATGTAGCCAACGTGGGTAGAAAGGGTCATACTTTTTAGATGATTCCTTAATGTTTTTTAGCATAGACTAGTGAATTCCCTTAGTTGAGAGGTTTTATACCCCGGCAAAGTATCAGATAGTTCTGGTAGCGTGGGCGAGACGTTGTATCATCACATAGCTCATAGTGATGGTTGTCGGTTAGAGAAACTCCTACAGAGTTATATTGTATTTTTATATATATAGACTGGGTTATTATTGTATTCTTCAATACATTGAGTTGATAGTTATTGTTTTTAAAGTTTTCCACATATCGTATCTTTATTGATGCTTTATCTTGAGTTGAGTATTTGGAGTATCATATCTTTTAGTTGAGTCGAGTATCTAACCTTTGAGTTGAGTATCTTATTCTTGAGTTGAGTTAGTTGAGTTAGTTAAGTGAGTTGAGAAGAGGTAAGTATGTTTCTTTTTACCAAGTTCAAGCTTATGTTTATGCTTTAGAATTCCCCTTACATGCTCGTACATTCCATGTACTGAGTCATTTGGCCTGCATCGTTTCATGATGCAGATACAAGTATTCAAGATCATCAACAGAATTTTCGTTAATACCACATGGAGTTCAAGTTAGCTATGGTGAGCCTTCTTGCTTCCAGAGGATTCCATTTACTTTCAGTTTATCCAGGATGTCATGGGTCTTGTCCTGACTTCCATCTTTGTCATTTAGTGGCTTCATAGATAGACAGTAAAGTTTGAGAAGTCTGTTTCATTTATTTTGTTAAATGATTTAAAGATATGAGTTGCCTATTTTTGGCTAGTTGAATATTCTATTTATATTCAGAGTAAATCATTGAGTTAAAGCTTTGTATTTGAGTTTCATGAATTTTATTCAGTTTTTGAGCTTTGTATGCTTGAGTTAGTCTTTCCCTTGTAGTCAGCTAGGATGAGGGTTCGCTTGGGGACCAGCAATGGTTCTCGAGTGCCAGCCACGTCTAGGGTGTAGGCTCCGATCGTGACAAACTTAGTGTTAGAGCATAGAGTTCAAGTGTCCTAGCGTGTCTATGAAGCCATGTCAGTAGGGTCTTGTTTATGGCTGTGAGGGCCCCACTTCTATAAACGAGGGACTACATGCATTTCAGAAAAGTTTCCCTTCTTTCATTCTCTTAATCGTGCAATAGAGCTATGTCATAGAAATTTATTCATACTCATGCGTTTCTCAGATTTATTCGACTACCCTTCATATATACTAGAGGAGGTTGAAAAGAAAAGTCATTCCTTTATCGATGAGTTGTTCTTAGCAAGAGTCTTGAGGAAGTCATGAGACTCTAAAGGGGCTTGAGAGAAGCCCATGAGTGAGCTAAGTGTTGAGTTTCAGAGTAATGCCTTCATATTCATATGAATCGTGCATTTGAGCTAAAAGCGAGTTGTACTCTCTTCCCTAAACCTTATTTAGCTGAGACCTTTAAGAGGATGGTATGTTTAGAGCTTGGGTAGTGTTTTCACCCGAAAAGGTAGCATGAGTTACGAGATCATAAGCAGTATTAGTGAAAGAGCCCAGAGTTAGAGGAAAGTATGCAAAAATTTAGTAACCTAAGAAAGGGAGAAATTGATAAGGCAAGGTATGTTACTATAGCCATGCACCTTGTAAGTTATTAATGAAGAGTTTTCCCTTATGGGTAGACTAAGAAGTGATGAGTTGTGAAGATCTCATAATAGGAGGTAGAGTAAGAGTTGCTAGTCAAAATGAGTTAGAGTTTATTCTTAACCAGAATAGAGTTGATATCGATGCGTCATCGTGTTAGAGGACACTAAGTATTTGTGTAGAATCAGATAATAGAGTATTCATAAGGTGGTAGACCCAAGCTAGGATTATGAACTTTGAGGATTATGAACTTTGAAAGGGGGAACCCCGTGGTATTTAGAGGATGACAGAACTATTTGAGAGATAATGCGTAGTAAGCGAGTGGATAGTACTTAATTTGTCAAGTAAAATGTAATGGTAATTGGTAAGTGTAGAGACTAAGAGGTAAGGATTGACTACTTGTCATAACGTCCTAGAGATAAGTGTTTCTGAATTGTATCTAGTAGTTGTAAGTTAGTATAGTAAGCGAGCAATCATATTGATAATTGGGTTTAGTAATAAATATTATGCTTGAATTTGAGATGAGTGTCGTAATCAAAAGAATGGCAACATGAAGGTGATGATGTTAGTCTTGAGATTTTATCTAGAAGACTTGACATAGAGTAACTGAGGAATTGAGGTGATTAGCTGCAATAGATATGAAAGGTACAAGTGAGAGACCTTAACTTTTAGACAAGAGCAGTGAAGTATGGCTAAGTCACAAGAGTAACAAGAGCATTAAGAGGTGTACCAAAAGGGTATGTAATCAGAAGGGGTTAAGAGAAACACCTTAAAAAGAGGTCTTAGTACCCGCTTATAGAGAGTTCGGTAGTCATGAGATAAACTTCTCCCGAGTGTTAGAGTAAAAGAGGATGTAGACCAGTTAGAGATGATGGAATAGGTCCATAGCTTTCTAGTGTTAGCTTTAGCCCTAAAGGGGGGATGATAAGATGAGAAATCAAGTCAGGTGTTGAGAATTTCTTAAGGAGCTGATTAGTAGGAGTCCATGGAGTTGTTAGAGTACTAAGCTTGAATATGGTGATGTTAAACATTAGGTGGTTCTTGATATGAGCCCAATGTGGTGGTAAAGAGTAATAGTCTTGGGATAAGATTCCCTATAGAGGTATAGAACCCAAACCTAAGTATTTAGGTTAAGCTTGAATATAGTAAGAGCATACCAATAGACTCAGACCTTAGTAAGAGTAACCTCATTCCATACCCAGTCCAGTCGTAATTCGAGGACGAATGATCCCAAGGGAGAGAAATTGTAACACCCAAGAAAATTTTTGAGCTAAGACTTGAACCATCCTTCGTAGTGAGTAAGTTTTTACCAAGGAATTTAAAATTTTCCTAAGTGTTAAGGTCACTAGATGTAGCACATTGAGTTCCAAGAAGAACTAAAGAGAGTTCATTCAAGTTATTCCTGAGTTCTTTTAAGTTTTTGGTCAACTTCAAACAAACATACCTTTCAGTACAAGATGAGTTAGGTGGCTCATAAGATAATAAATGAAAGTTCTTTGAATTATCTTTCCAACGCCACCGAGTTTGCTAATTTTTTAGATCGGGTGAGTTAGATATTCCCTTTTGAAGTAAGGTTGTCCAATTAAGGAAAGTTACCCGAAAATAGTGAGGGGTATTTTGGTCTTTTCCTTACCCAATCAGATTTGATTCATTTTTAGAAAGGCTTAAGGGGTCTAAAATGAATTGTTTCAGTTTTATAATCCTAATATACGCCTAGAGTTTTAGTTGAGAGTTCAAGAAGAGAAAAGAGGAAGGGATCAAGGAGTTCGTCTAGATTCTTGAGAGTTGTTGCGGATTTTGGCCATGGATTTGATTTCTAAGAGGTATGTAAGTTTTCATAGTGTTGGGTTCATTCACCCACACGCCAACAATTTGTTTCTTTTACGAATTTCATCCATAAGTTTGAGTATGTTGAGTTCTTGATAAATGTTCTTGAAGTTCATTCTAAATCTTGTTTTGTTGGGGTTTGATGAATTCTCAAGATGAAAGTTAGTGATTTTAGGGTTTCTTTTTGGTGGATTAGTATGTACATACATTGAGTATTTGATTCTAAGTGGTTGGGGAAAAAACCATTCGATTCTAAGCGAATTAGGGCCCAAAAACGAGCAAACAAAATTCGTCGGGTTTTCTGGGTTGGGGCCTGGCGCCCTGCGCCAGACAGCGCGCCCCAAATCCTCTACTGTAGTATAGGGGCTAGCGCCCCGCGCCACTCAGTGCGCCATGGTTGCCTGCCTCGTCCAGTTTGCAGTTGATTGCTCCGTTTGAGTTCTTTTAAAGTGTACCTTCACTCCCTTTTGATTCTAAACACTCTAAACTACTTCTAAACACCTAGAAATCATTCATAACCTTGAATTCATAATTCAAATTCAAGGTAGAGTTAAGAGTTAGGTGTTGAGAGTTTTTTCGAACATTTTGATAAAGTACCTTTGAGTCTTTTGAGGAGTCTTCAACAATTTCTAATAACTTGTTTCAAGACTCGAACACGTGACTATGAGAATGAGGAGAATGTATTCATGAGTCTACTTTATCATCACGAGATCCTTCATATCGGGAACCATAACTCTTGAATTCATAATTCACATTCAACAGAGAGTTAAGAGTAGAGTTCAAGAAAGCTTTTGAGTTGAACTGTGAATCCTTTGAGATCAACCATCAAATTGAACTAAGTTTTGAGAAAGCGAGTATGAGAATGTGAAGAGTTGTATGCATGAGTTCCATATTATTATGTAGACCCTCGAGTCGAGTCGTTCATGCTCATATATTCCGCATGAACTCCATAAGTTGAGTATCTTTGAGAGAACTAGTATCTTCAAGTTCTAAGTCTTGAGTATCGATTTCCTAACCCTTTTGAGATTTTATTCCTAATCATGGGACTATTACATGTTACCCATGAAGTCCTTGAGTTGAGTAGTTCATTCCCATAATTCCACATGAACTCTATAAGTCAAGCAGTCTTGAGATGAGAAGTATCTTTGAGTCCTTGAGTTGAGTAGTTCTTGCCCATAATTCCGCATGAACCCTCTGAGTTGAGTATTCTTGAAACGTGTATTACCATTGAAGTTTTTGAGTTATGAGTTGTATAGTCTCGTGTATTGAGTTCTATGTATGGTTATTGAAAACCTTGAATTGAGTCGTTCACGTCCATAATTCGGCATAAACTTTATTTTGAGAAATCTTTTACAAATTTTTCTAAACTTGTTTTAAGACTTGAACACTTGAGTTGAGAAAGAGTAGAGTTGAGTTTATTTTCTTCAAAATAATATATGGGAACTAAGTATTTCCAAGAGTAAATGTTTTCACATTTAAAAGAGGAGGAAAATGAGATTTCCAAAAGAGTTTTGAGCAGTCTAGTACCATCTCTTTTTAGAGAAAAATTTTGAGTAATAATCTCAAACCACAGAAAGAGTTATGTTTTTATAAATATGAGCCGAGTATATTTTGGGAGTAGTATTGAGCACTGATATAGGGACGAGTTCATAATAACTTAAGTCTCTATAAACCATGTAGCCAACGTGGGTAGAAAGGGTCATACTTTTTAGATCATTCCTTAATGCTTTTTAGTATAGACTGGTGAATCCACTTAGTTGAGAGATTCTATACCCTGGAAAAGCATAGGACAGTTCTGGTAGCGTGGGCGAGACGTTGTATCATCACATAGCTCATAGTGATGGTTGTCAGTTAGAGAAACTCCCACAGAGTTATATTATATTTTTATACATACAAACTGAGTTATTATTGTATTCTTCAATACATTGAGTTTCTATCTATTGTTTTAAAAGTTTTGCACATACCTTATCTTTTATTGATGCTTTATCTTGAGTTGAGTATCTGGCGTATCATGTCTTTTAGTTGAGTATCATATCTTTGAGTTGAGTATCTAACATTTGAGTTGAGTATCTTATTCTTGAGTTGAGTTAGTTGAGTGAGTTGAGATGAGGTAAGTATGTTTCTTTTTATCAAGTTCAAGCTTATGTTTATGCTTTAGAATTACCCTTACATACTCGTACATTCCATGTAGTGAGTCATTTGGCCTGCATCATTATGAAGATACAGGTATTCAGGATCATCAACAGGAGCTTCGTTGATACCACATGGAGTTCGAGTTAGGTATGGTGAGCCTCTTTGCTTTCGAAGGATTCAATTTACTTCAGTCTAGTCCGAATGTCGTGGATCTTGTCCCGACTTCCATCTTTGTCATTTAGAGGCTTCATAGATAGACAGTAGAGTTTGAGAAGTTTGTTTCATTTATTTTGTTAAATGTTTTAAAGACTTGAGTTGCCTATTTTTGGCTAGTTTAATATTCTATTTATATTCAGAGTAAATCATTGAGTTAAAGCTTTGTATTTGAGTTTCATGAATTTTATTCAGTTTTTAAGCTTTGTATGCTTAAGTTAGTCTTCTGTTTGTAGTCAGCCAGGATGAGGGTTCGCTTGGGGACCAGCAATGGTTCTCAAGTGTCGACCATGTCCAGGGTGTAGGCTCTAGTCGTGGAAACTTCGAGGGCATGGGTAGTATGGGTCTTGCTTTAATTTCATAGTGTAACATTTACCAAAGGGAGGTAAAGGCAAGGGCAAGGTGCCCGTGGTTGTTAAACCTGCGGAGGAGAGCTCTGACAGTGAGGGGTCTACGAGAACACCTCACCACATCAGGCAGTGAGGGAGACTGACAGAATTCTCAAGCATCTATCTCTGAGCCTGAGGATGATCAGTTATTGCAGGCCCGGAGAGAGGAGCTACACTCCAAGTCATTGAATGATCCGTTTAAGATCCCGGTGCCTCCGACTCCTACCCCTCAAGCTTCAGCTCTGTGCCTCCTCCAGAGCAGACAGTGGTCCTTGCACCACTAGTACTGGGTCCTCCTCCTCGATCACTCAATCGGCTAAAGGTTGAGGGTTTGAGGACCATTCTGGAAGAAAATAGATTGTCTACCAACGGTGTGCTGGACAGATATCCGGAGGTGTGGAACACTATCAAGTTCCACAAGTTTGAAATTTTCACCAAACCCCGGGGCACCTACATTCCCAATTGAGTCCGGGAGTTTTATTCGGCCTATGGTGAGCTGATCCCTAAGGGGAAGAAGAAGGCCAACATGTTCAGGCCGGTCGATTCTTTGATATTCCGAGGCAACAAGGTGAAGTGCGATAGTTCTGACATCAATAATGTTCTAAGGTGCTCTTATAATTTCATGTATCAGTACATTAACTTGTCCCAAAGGAAGAACTTGGAGGATCTGAAGGGTTGGCTGGCACCCTTGATATCTGATGCCACCTCGAGGTGGATAGAGGCTGGTGCACCGATAGAGAAAAAGGACCTGAATGTTGCTGTCAGATACTGGTTCGAGTTCATCAACAGCACTAACATGCCGTCCTAGAATGAGTCCATCCTCAAACACCCGAAGACAGCCTGTCTAGGGTCCATCATTTCTCGTCAGTCGCTAAATATAGGGATATTTATTGAGCAGGAGATGTCCATGAGGGCCAAGCAGAGACAGACTTCGCTCCCATTCCCGATGTTGATCACCAAGCTGTGCAGACAGGCCCGTGTTCTTTGAAATGAAAAGACGGATGTGGAGGTAACACCCACCTTCTCTACTGACATCCGACGTATTGAGGTCGAGTACCAGCGGGATAAGGCTGACAGAAAGAGGGCAACACCAGTGGATACATCCCGAAAGGTCGACATTGATATGTTACTTACAGAGGCAATCATGCCTAATCAGGACAGTGGGCCTTCACATACATCTGCACCTTCTACTTCTGAGATCCCCAGTACATCTTCTGCTCCCCCTCCCCCTTCTGATGCTGCTACTTCTGCATCCCGACCCCCTATCACCCAGTCCATGCTTTACAAGATGGTCCATTTATCCCAATCTGCTGATGTGCATACCTCCCGGGTTGAGGTTGATATGCCTAGGATGATAGAAAGGGTGATAGTTACTGCCTTGGCCCCACTTAAGGCTGAGATGAGGGATCACAAGTTAGATTTGGATGCCCTGACTGTGAGAATGGAGGAGTGCGAGAAGGTCCAGGGAGCCACTGATGATGTGAGGACCTTGAAGGCCAACATTACTGAGTTAAGAAAGGATGTGGACCATCTGAAGTCCACTGATTTTACTTCACTTTTTGGGACTGTGGAGATCCCAGATATCCCAAGCACCAATGTTTCGGCTTATTCTGATGTGCCTCCTGCTACTACTGGAGATGAGGTTAGAGCTGATGATACTGTCATTGAGTTAGAGGCTGAGACGGATGAGGAGAAACTTGGTGTTCGTGAGGAGAATCTACGATGACCTGGTTGACTTTGAGGGTGCTATGTTTGATACTGCTAGGCAGGCATCACTTCGGGATACTTCTATGTTAGGCTCCAGTGGAGCCAAGGATGCTGAGACACCGGGAACTGATGCCAGATAGCGGAAGTCCTGATAGCTGAGTCACTGCCCAGATAGAGGGAGTGTGGATATGCAGACTTCACCCCAGGCCTAGCCTGGCGGGATGATTCTCTTTGCCTTTTCTCTGTTACTTTTCAGACGTTTTTATTTTTAGTTGCATTTGAGGACAACTGCGTATTTTGTTGGTGGGGTGAGGTATTTCCATACCTACCTCTTGTGGGCTATTTTGTGAATATTGACTTAATTCTAAAAAAAAATTGTGAATATTGGAGCTAGATATATCTTAGTTGTTGAATTGTGGTTGTTGATAAATTGTGGCACATTATTTTGATATGAAAATGGTTTTGAACCAAGTTTTAAATTTTTGCCACCTCTTTTGTGTGTGATTGTGGCTGTTCTTGTGTAAATTTGAGTGTCGGTTGTGGTCAATACCGATGACTTGAATAGTGCTCTTAATTGAACAAAATGAATGTGTGACTACGATGAGGCAAACTAAGTTACATAGGCAATATGTGAACTTTTAGCATCTCATTGTGACTAGCCAATTGTTGAATGAGTCTCTTGTAATGAACATTGCATGCTACCTAGAAAGTGTAGAGTCTTGTTTGATAATTGTATCAATGCCTTGAGTGGTGAAGTTACTTTGAACATTGTGCTTGATGATACCTAGAATTTTCCCATTGGTCCGATTGATTGAGTGAAGCAAGCAATTGAAATGATCTTAGGCACGAATTTTGAAGAGTGAGCCAATTTGACAATATACCTCTTTGTGGCCAACCTTGTGAGATGTGTGAACCTTTCTTGGCACCTTTTGAGACTATCCTTTTCTTGGAAGAAACTTGAATAACTTTGACCTTTTTATCCCATCACCCATAACCTTCATGAAGTATTGGTTTGTTTGAATAGTCAACTTAGGCCAAAATCCTAAGTTGGAGGTGTGGTGAAAAAGAATGAAAGTCAAGAAGTGTGAGGATTCCCCCTTTGATGGATTGTTTTGGAAAAAAAAAAAAGATGGAACCCCTCCATATATTAAAAAAAATAAAGACTGAAAAAAAGAAAAAAATGTGAAATAATGTGTGTGAAAACAGTGAAAGAAATGGGGTATCCAATGATTCATGTTTAGTTGAATAATGCGGTGGATTATGAACATATTTGAATGTGAAAGAGAAGAAAAAAAAAGTGATTTTCAGGCCATACTTCATGAAGGTAAAAGTCACTAAGCCTAAATGACCATACCTTTACTCTCAGCCCCGTTATAAGCCTTAAAAAGACCTTTGTGATCTTGAGTGAGCTGAAACGAATGTTGATTGGAAAAAAAAGGCAAGCCTATAGGTAAAGTCATGCATGTGTTCATCTTTGTGAGTGTGAGAGTTGAATGTGATTCCAGGACTTTAAATTTTTGAGAAATTTTGTGTGAATATGGAATCATCTTTGTTGTGAGGGCATTTGAATTCCTTTGTTGAGCTTGAACTTGCATTTGAAGCAAGCATTGTGAGCTTGAGTACACTTGATAAAGGTGAGTCGCAATTTGAATCTTTGAGTGCACAATTAAGCATTGTATGTGTAGTTTGAACCTTGTGTGTCCATTTATGTTGAGTCTTAAGAAGCACTATTTGTAGGCATCCTTGTTGAACTGGTTGATCTTGAGTTTTACTTGAGGACAAGTAAAAGTTTAAGTTGGGGGTGTTGATAAGTCCGAGATTTGAACTCATTTAGGGCTTTATTTTGATAGTTTTAGTGTCCCCAAATGCCTAATTTATGCTCTAAATTGATGCTTAAGTGTTGATTTGCAGCATTTAAGGCTAAGGAGCAAGCCAAGGACACTATTGGGAAAAAAGGAACAAACAAGCTGAAGAAGTCAAGAAAAGTGATCCTGGTGATCGCCAAGACCACTCAGCGACCCGCCAAGTGGCTCTTTTAGCTCGCCTAAAGTTCCAGCGTGCCAGCCCTGGTGAAGAACCAACTTGGCGACAGGAATGGGCAGTTGGCGCATCACCGAATGACTCCGCGAGGTCAACTTTGATTGCCCAAAGTTACAGGACCTGGAGGACTTATGACCATTGCAAATTGGCGATGGAAGGGAGCAAATGGCAAATCGCCGACCTGTTCGGCGAGGCCCGACTTATTCCGCCCAATGGCCTTTCAGGCAAAAAATTGGGCAACTATAAATTGGAATTTTAAATGAAATTTGAGGAGTTCTCACCCAGTTACACAGAGTTCCTATTAGAGTTTTTGATTCCCAAGTTTGAGAGTTAGAGTTTTCTCTTAGTTTTTGAGTTTCCATTGAAGACTTTGAGGATTTCTAAGTGGGTTTTTGAATTTATTCAATTTGGACCATTGTAAAGACTTGAGAACCTTTATCCAGTTCATGGCTAATGTATTTGGTAATCGTTTCTCTATTTTTATGATGTATATCTAAAACCCCAATTCTTGTGATGTGATCATGTGATTATTTGCTTAATTTGATTATGGGTATTGTTGTTTAATGATTTATTTGTTGTTTTAATGTGGGTTTGATTGATGGTTGAGTAGTAATTCATGAATTGTAGTTGCAAATACAATTCTAGTTAAGTGTTTTGGGCTTGCGAGAGAGAGAGGTTATAAAGCCAAACTGATCAATAGATGATTGTAGTGAGTGGGTCATTGTGGGTTCAGCTCGAGAGAGTGAATCTTGGCTCATTCCTACCTATCTAGCTCGAGAGAGAGTAGATAAATTCAGGTTTTGGGTTGTTTTGTAGTGTTAAGCTTGCCGATGTTCAAGAGAAATCGCTTGAATCGTAATAGTTGTTCGAGAGAAAACTATTGCACTTATAGTCCAGCCTACCCACAATGTTTCAGCAAGTTATTGTTAAATCTCAATTACCCATATCACGTAATTATCTTATAATCGATCACATCCCGAGAATCCCTCTTAATCTTGTTGAAATCCCTATTTTTGCACTTGTTTTAGCTGTTAATTGTAAATCAAAACCCCCCCATTTGACATTCGTTGTCACCCCCTTAGACTTGTTTGTATGTTTTTGATAACTTCTATTTCTATAACTGCTTATACCACTTTTGTGCTTCGTAATTGAATTCAAACATTGTACCGCTCCCTGTGAGTTCGACCCCAACTCTTAGTTGGGTTTTATACTAGATAATGATCGTCTTTACACCTAGAATTGGAAGTGGTGTAATCTGAGCGTTAATAAAAAATTACAGCCAACTTTCAACACTCCAAAAGGACCCTCGGGATTCGTTCGAAACCCCATGCACACAAACCACATATGTAAATCAATTATACTCGACGTTTCGGACTCAATGGAACCATCAAAACACTTGTAACATCCCAAAAATTTCAAAGTTGAGAATCGAGTCATTCTTTATGGTGAATAAGTTTTGTCCCGAGTGATTCGAATTTTCTTAGATGATTAAGGTTGCTAAAATTCCACAGCATAAAGGTGAGTTGGAAATTTTCCTTCCAATTGAATCTCTCTATGAGATTATTCTTTGATCAACTTCAAACGGCCATAACTTTCAGCACATAAAGAGTTAGGTGGCCTATGAGTTATCAAATCGACGATCTCCGAGTCCTCTTTCCAACGCCGCTGAGTTTGCTAAATTTTGATTTTGGATGAAGGAGATATGCTCATTTGAGTGCAGCCTGTCTAGTTAAGGCAATTCATCCATTTTAAGGAGGGGTATTTTGGTCTTTTCCTTACCCCCACGAGCCTAGATCATTTTTGCTAATATTTTAGGGGTCTAAACTAATTGGAATCAGTTTGTCATTCCTAAACACGCTTAGGGTTTTTGAGAGGAGTTCAAGAGGAGAAAAGAAAAACGTTCAAGATTCTTGTGAGCTTTGAGGATTTTCGCCAAGTATTTAATTCTTTCGAGGTATGTAAGTTTTCATAGTGATGGGTTAGTTCACCCTCACGCCAATCAGGAGTTTCCTTATTGAATTTGTCCATGAGATTTCATGTATTGAGTTTTTGATGAGTTTTCTTGAAGTTTTGTTCTTCATTCTTTATTAATGAAGTTTGATGAGTTCTTGAGGCAAGGGTTTTGAGTTTGAGGGTTGTTCTTGAGGAAATTTGAGTAGAATTTCATTTACTAATGTTGGGTTTAAGAATATAAGGAAGTTTGGAAGAAATCAATTGAGTCTAGGTGAATTAGGATAAAAAATCGAGAAGAACAAAATTCATCGAAACATCCTGGAAGCGTGCCAGTCGTGCGCCCAATCAGACCCCAGTAAATGGAGGTCGCGATGCACTAGCAGTGAGCCCAATCAGACCCCAGTGAATGGAGGTCTGGCGCAATGCGCTCAATCAAACCTAGTAAATAGAGGTCTGGCATGACGCGCGACCCCTGCGCCCGAAGTGTCATGCCACTTTACCTTTTCGTTCCCTTCCATCTTTCGTCTCGTATGCTATCCTTCCAATTGTGTATTCGTTTCCCTATTGATATTAACTATCCTAAGCTTCATTAATCCTTGAGAGATCATTCATATCTTAATCATAACTCTTAAATCTCCATTTCAAAATAAATCATACATTAAGAGTAAATTTTGAGAAAACCTTGGAGTCCCTTTTTTAGAAGTCTTTTGCAACTAATTCTAACTTGTTTCAAGACTTGAGTAAATGAGTGTGAGAATGAAAAGAGTTGTATTCATGAGTCTACTTTGTTATTGAGATCTTCAAGCCGAGTCGTTCATTCCCATAATTCCGCATGAACTCCATGAATTGAGTATCATTGATGAGGAGTACTATCGTTGAGTTATGAGTTCCGAGTTCGTGAGTCTTGAGTTCTAAGTAATGAGTTTCCATATTGCTATCAAGATCCCTGAGTTGAGTCGTTGATGTCCATAATTCCACATGAACCCTATGAATTTAGCTATAAAATTGAGATGCTTTTTAAAACCAACACTTGAGTTCTTAAACTGAGTTTTGAAAAAAGAATTTCTAAAACATGATTAGTATGACAATCGAGTATGTCATCAATGTATGAGCAGTATGGTATCTACAATTTCACAACTTAGGACCTCAAATCCTCAAAAAGGCTCAAAATCATAAATCAACAACTCACACGGATTAGATTTCACATTACGGGATTGATGGAATCGATAGAATTCCACTCCGACACTCGAAACTTTAAAAGACACCGAAAACCACTTTCTTAACAACTTAGTAGAAGTATTTTAAAAAGTAAATATTTTTTATGTTTAAATGGATCCTAAAAGTAGAAGTTAAAAAGAAATGAATTAGGAAGATGAAAATTTTAAAATACGATAAATGAAAAATGGCTTAATCCTACGATACGAATACAAATTATATTCGTATTTAAATTTGACTATTAATATCTTAGATAATTATTTAACCATAAAAAATAAAATATATTTTTATTTATATTATAAAATTGAAGGAGTAATTGAATTGGTTTTCAAATAATTTTTTTTTAAAAAAAAAAGAAAAATTGACAAGAAAAAAGAAGAAGAGAAGACCATGAAAGAAAAACAAAAGGCAAAGAAACAAAAATCAAGAGTGGTCCCATAAATCAGAATATAATTGCAATAAAAAATACACTCACACAACTAATACAAGTTGTACTTCTACTATGGGAGAGGTACAATTTGTATTAGTTGTGTGAGGGTATTTTTTATTACAATTATATTCTGATTTATGGGACTCACTCTTGATCTTTATTTCTTTGTCAAAAAAGGCATAAATTCCTCCATGAACTTGTTTCGAAAAGTTAGTTACACGCTTAAACTTTTATGACGACCTATTACACACCTTTTACTACTTAAAAGTGAATTTATTTACCCCCTAAAACTTATGTGGAAAGATAATTTTAAAATAAAATAAAAATAGGCGCGTCAAATTTATTAAAGTAGAAAAAAGTCAAAATTCAATTAAACCCCACCCACCCTCCACATCTCTTCTTCTTCACAACCCACCCTCTTCTTCTTCTTCACCCTCACCCTCTTGAGGAAGCACATTTTTCTCCTCTTTCTTTTAAGCAAAAATCTCTCCTTCTTTCTTCTTCGACTTAATTTTTCTCAGCTTGCTTAGCAAATTACTTATCATCAATCTAAGTTTTGTGAGTTTTGATTTGTATTTGTTAACAAATGGTTTCTTAATGTCATCGACGGGATAGAATATTGGAGGTTTCTTAGCCGCCGCAGCTATAACAGGCTTTTTTGAGTGAATGAGAGAATTTCCCACTCCATAAATCAGCTCCAGATTTTGATTAGTGTTCTTGGTGGTCATTGTTGAAATTTTCTTCTTTGTAATTTTGCTATGAAGAAAATATGATTATTAGAGAATTTTAATAATTAATGAGAGATTAATTAGTGTAAAATATAATTAACAAAAGAAAAGTTAATTAAAAATAAAAAAGAATATAATTTTTCTAATTTCTGACATGGCACTGACATGACATTGTTGTGGCAGCGAGTGTAATACACCACATATTGTGAGAGTTGTGTTACACATCTCAGGGGTAAATAAATTCACTTTTAAATAGTAAAGGTGTATAATAGGTCGTTATAATAGTTTAAGCGTGTAACTGACTTTTCGAGATAAATTCAAGGGAAAATCTATACCTTTTCCCTTTGTTTCTCTTTCATTGTCTTCTCTTCTTCTTTTTTCTCGTTAGTTTTTTTTTAAAATTTGAAAACCAATTCAATTACTCCTTCAATTTTATAATATAAATAAAAATATATTTTATTTTTTATGGTTAAATAATTACCTAAGATATTAATAGTCAAATTTAAATACGAATATAATTTGTATCGTAGGATTAAACCATTTTTCATTTATCGTATTTTAAAATTTTCATCTTCCTAATTCATTTCTTTTTAACTTCTACTTTTAGGATCCATTTAAACATAAAAAATATTTACTTTTTTAAAATAATCTTTTTTAACTCACTTTTGAAATTGTATTAAAGTACATTCAAACATGAACATCATTTCGAATATATATAAATTTAATTATATTTGTATTTAGAGATTCAAATTTTCTGACAAATATTTCAACAAATTTTCTTTTTCCCAATTCCAAATATTGAGAGAAATAATTTTGATAAAATTTTCAATTTAGAAGAAATAGAAGAAGAAAAACGTTAATGAAGAAGAATGATGTCTGGATTTTTTTTTTCTTTTGGATATGATGAGCTTAAAGAATAGTGAACCCCATAATTCACTTTATTTATATTATATTTTATATAATTTTATTGGGTCATGTCAATTTTAAATTATATTTTCTCTTTGTTCCTAATTTTTGAAGCTTTAAAGTCAAAGAATGGGCCCACTATATCCAAGTATCAAAGAATTAGTGGAGCCTCACACACTTTTGTTTGTTGTGCCACTACCATACTAAAATTTTTCTACATATCATTACTGGCACTGTATAAGAGTTCCAGGTCACATACAATTTCAGCCAATCAAGGAAATTACAGGGTGATATATAATGCAGTCATTTCGCAACAATAGCAATCAACCCTTCACCTAGAAGAATAGAGGAATCTAAGCCTCCATCTTTGAACTTCCAACAAAATTACATGCACAGTACGATTCAATTGGACACAGCAGCACTGACTTTTTCCTTCTCGATAGGTTGAGGCTCTGGATACACGTGAAAAGATGAGAGAGTTAGATAGTGAAAAAGGAAAATGGAGTCATGATCTGATCATCATTAGAGATACAATAGCTAGGCAGCGAACAATGAATAGTAACATCATAAAACAGCTGGTGGTCACATGACTAACATATATGAAATACTGACAGCCAAGTGATCTTTATTTTCTTTGTGGATACGAGTGTATTCTTTACATATTCAAGGAAAAGACATCTAAGGTAAACATGCAAACAATTTCTCAATATATGTCTCATGTCAACATTACAATCCACAATGATTAGGGGAATCGTATAGGATAGAAGTTATGCAATGATGCAATTTATGGGATAAGAGATGGGAGTTGTATTTTCCCAAACCAAAGGTGGTAGTTTCACGTCTTCCCGCCTAAGTGAGGCTAAGTCATTAAAATACATTGTGGTAATGTTTCCAGTAAGCACTGATTGTTTGAGCTCTCTTAAAAAGCCAAAGGGTGCACATCAACAGAGCCATGGTAGGAGTTAAGGTTGGAAAAATATGAATGAAAACCACAAAAGATTAAGGCATGCAACACGTTGGAAAAACTTCTCTAATAACGATATTCACTCTCTTTGCTTTGCGGGATTGCTATGGCATTGAATACAACTTAGCTATAGTGGATATCACAAGTACTTTTGACTTTCTACACCAATGGAGAAATTCTTGTTAGGAAAGCATCAAATAACATCTTGATCTTTTGATTCTAGAAGTATCAAGTTGCTATGTCTCGCTTTCCTAACCAAAATTTCTTCACTATTTTTTTTTGAATAAGTAACATTTCAGAATTTCTTCACTATTTATGTAGTTAGGAACTAAAACAGCTTGTCATATCCACTAAAGCTATTTTCATTCATATCTTATTTCAATTACGCAAAAGGTAGGGGGAAAATATCGCTAATATAGAAGTGTTTTACACGTGTTTGATGCCATATTTTGTCTTCCAACAATCTAAAAGCTATATATATTTCATCTATACCTAGCCAATGAAAGATGGTGACTAGAATGGGAAATAAGGACGACCTTGAAGTAAAATAGGAAAACAAATATCAATTGCCTGTTTCGTCACCCCAGCACAAGCCCCCAGCTTTGTTTTCTGGACCATTGTTGTTGAAGACAAGATTAAATGCGAGAGAGTGGAAGATTAATCAGGCCATGCATACCACTAAACCAAAATAGAGGCATGCCGCCTTATATATACACCTCTCAGGAACTCCACCATGGTTATTCAGAGATCTTTTCTGGACGATCCAAGCAACAGAAAAGAAGGAAACCTTGTAAATTCATGTAGAAAAAAAGAGTTTGCTGGAGCATAAGAAAACCTCAAATTTGATGGATCAATCCTACACACTCATTGGAAACAATAAAAGGGGGAGAAATTTCAAAATCTTCTTCTATGCCTAGAAAACATATAGAGGATTTTACTCATGTTGATAAAATCCCTGTGACCCAAACCGACAGTTTTGATCTTCATTCTAGTGAGCCACTACATAACGAATTAATGGAAGCACAATTTAGGGATAAAGAAACATGAATGAGGAAAAAAAAGATGAAAAAGATAAAACACACTAGTCCAGTTACAGAGGCTCCACCTCAGAATCAATCTCAAGCTGGAGGTCTTCTTGTAGCTCCAAGTAGAGGAAGAGCAGAATACATAAAAACATCACTTGTATAGAAAATTTTTTAACACAAAAAGGAAATGAATGTAGCTATTTGTAACACTAGTTAACTCTGTTCAAACATGAATCTGGCAGAGGGGTGGGCAAGACGGGGACACTTGAACAACCATAACAAACAAGTGTGGATAGAAACTAGGGCGGAGGCCATCCTTCGCACGGTCCTGCTAATCCTATTGTGTCTAGCAATTCTAAATTTATCCAACAACAAATAAACCTTAAGATGGGAGGTTTACATTTGTCTGATAGATTCAAAGATCATAATGAATCACTTCTTCCGAAATAATTTTCAATGAATAAAGGATGCTCAAACATCAAAATCACCTTCTTTTTTACTTATTCTGTTTGGCTACTGTTCTCATTAAAAAGAGAAGTTCAGCTTCCGTTTGGCAGAATTAAAAGGATATTTTTTTCCAAAATTTCGTTTCAAGCTTTTCACGCTTAACAGAAAATATTTTCAATTAAAAAAGAATGAATCTTACTTTTTTTTCCTTTCAGAAATCTTGTTCAAGGATCTCTACCCCACAAAAGTAGGGATAAAGTCTGCATACTTCTTGCCTCTCCAGACCCATTTGTGCCATTGCATAGGGTATGTTGTCATTGTTGTTGTTGTGTTTCAAGGAGAATTTTGGGGCTCAAGACCAACAATTTTAAAAAAAAACAGTTTTTTCAAACCTTAAGACTCACTAAAATAGTTTAAAGACTAATCCTTGTCTTGATAGTTATAAAGTAGTCTATCGACCTATAAGTTTGGGAGTTGAATTAATATGTTTAGTTCAAAGTCAAATTTACAGGTCATTTAAGTAACAACACAATTACAAAAATAGTTCATCTATTGATTAATAGAGTAATTAAGTGCTACATAAATTATTTTACAAAACCAATTTTAATTATCATTTTACAAACAAGTTTTACTTTAGCCACAAAATTTGTCTTAAACTCTGTAGGTAAATGTGTTTGCGAATTTCTCGAGATGCCAATCACCTTACTCAGTGAATCACTTGAATCCTTGCCCTTTATCTGGTTTGCAAACACATTTAAGGTTTAAACACCTTTCTTTCATAAAATGGGCTTCCTAATTCCCAAATTAAAATTAGGTGACAACTATGTGTTATTCCACAAATAGCCACGTTATTGAACATTTTTAAACGAGTTTAAAATCAGGTCGTAACACCTATCAGGTGCTTGTAAGCAAAAGGGATTTACTTCTAGCCACAAGAACAAAAGTTCAACGTCACAAGTATCATCTAAAGGTAGCCTCAAAAGTCTAATAATAAAGAAGCTAGTGGTAGTAAATGCTTCAAATGTCAAGATTAAAAGAAGCAAACTTAAGCGCAAAGCTTTATATTAACAGCACAAGATGATTTGAATAAAAGGTATTAGAGAAAATACTACATGTATTGGTATTACTAATCACTTGTTTGGTACAAGTTTTCAACCTATGTTGGTATTATCCTCAGTATAATAATACATACCAAACCATGGTATTAGCAATACAAAAGTTTTTAATACATGCATAAGCATGGTAAAGATACAATTGTCCATGAAAGTGTATAAAGCTAAAGAATGTGGAGGGTATATTGTAAGCAAACAATCTTTTTTTAGAAATTATGCAATACATGTTATTTCTAATACACCAAATCAAGTAGTGGATAACGAATAATCCAAGCATAACTAATCCCTGTATAACTAATACACTCTATTCAACACTATTTTTTCACACCCTACCAAATGACACCTAAGGCCTTTAGATCTTTAAATAGGCTCACATCATAAGTGGTTTTACTTCAAGGATGAACGTGGGACAAACCTCACTAAAGATAAAGATGAAAATTATACCATTCAAAGATGAGAATGACAAGTTATTGAATCATCATATGACAAGTTGCATCCATCATCGTATGACAAGTCTGCATTAACAAGTGACAAGCTTTTGCATTGGACTTTCTAAGATGAAAACGGTTTGCCGTCAATCTTCGAGTCTCCATTATGGTCTTCGTAGTATGAAGACAAATCAGCACCTACAGGTAGTTCAATTTTATAGGCATTGCCATTTATATGCTTCAAGATTCGAAGATGGCCATTTGCTCAAGGTGATAACTTCTTGCGACACTTAGGAAAACGTGTTTTCCTTGAGTGAATCCATACTAAAGTTTCTTTGAAAATAGTTTATTCAGGTGCTTGTTGCTTGCTTTACAACGGTCTATCGAGCAATATCATCGCAAACTTCCTCGTGAAGCTTCTTGATCTCCTTGGTCCGTTCTTCAGCATTAGCAGTGAACTCACAAATAGTTGCCAATGGGGCTATTTGCGACTAACAACCTCAAATGAAAATTTTGAATTGTTTGACTTTGACTCAAAGATTTATTGTAAGAATCTCTGCTTGTGGCAGACAGGATCCCATGGACAAAATGCATTTTCCCATCTATCCTAGCCTTGTTCGACAAAGTTACCTAGTACATGTTGCTGGTGGAAAGTGATAGATATTCCGTGGAATTAGTTGAGGTGCGTGAAAGCTGCCCGAACACCACGGTCATAAAAAAAATGACAATAAATTTTCCAAGATTTTGTTTACTACTTCCCTTTAACCATCGATCGGGGATAACTTGATAAGCTAAACAACAAATGACTTCCAATTTTCCTCCATATGGTATGTCAAAAATGACTTGTGAACTCTGCATCTTAGTCCGAAGTGATAGTTTTCAAAATTCCATGAAGGCGGACACTCTCTTTAAGTATAAATAAACAATATGAGAAACATCAACAGACTTCTAAGATAGAACAAAATCAGCCATTGTCGAGAATCTATCAAATCCTTGTTTGATGTCATCAGACATACCTATTATAGAGTCATTCCTTCATTGAGTCATCGGCAATCCTAAAACAAAATCCATGCCCACATCTTCCCAAGGAGCTTCAAGATTAGGCAATGACTTATACATACCTATCTTTAAATTTCACATCATTACTAAATGGAAAATACAATACTTCTGAATATGCCAAATGGCATCTCGTTCCATCTTGGGGCAACTAAAGTTTTCTTTTATAAGAGCTAAAATGTTATCCCTTCCAAAGAGTCCGACCAATCCTCCATTATGAGCTAGTCGTCGAGCAACACAACTCACAAAATAAGCCTAATCATCATCATGAAGCTTGGAGTGGGTTTCTTTAAGCTTTCATGTTCCTTCTCAAGCATAAATTTGGTGCGTAAAATAAGGAAGGTGGTGCCTTAAGTCTTTGTTCTACTTTGTTAACAGCCCAAAAGCTTGTCACTTATTGATGCAACAACTTATCAAATGATGAATCAAAAGTTTGTCATTTTTTCATATGATGATTCAGCAGCTTGTCATCCTTAATTTTTTTCGTTCTTATGCTTCAATTATTGCATTATTTCGTTTTCATTACTGTTCTTTCTCCTATTTGTTGAGTAACAAACCATTTCACTTTAATTTGTTGTTGTTATTGCTCTCATATATGTATCCCTTTTCAAATATTTGGCAGTCCTTATTTAAATTGAGGGCACCATCTCTATCTCTATGAGGTAGGGATAAGGTTTGCATACGTTTTACCCTCCTCAGACTCTACTTGTAGGATTACAATGGTTTTGTTGTTTATCTTGATGAGATCAATCATCATCCTTATCTTTAATAATATTTATCACACATTTTTTCTGAAACTAAATCACTTGAGATATAAGCCTAGATAAAGGCCTTAGAAGTTTTAATGTGAATAACATTGTATTGAATTATAAAGCTTTGTGCTTTAATATGCTTCTTTTAAGAGAGAGTGTTTCCTCTTAAGTAAGTGAGTTATCCTTCGAAATGGTCGACCAAGGTCGCCTTGGGTTTTTCTAACCTCACTAATACCCTCAACGTTTCGGCATCATGCTCATCTCCATGTACATAAGACAACAATTATAGAACGGCAAATATTAAAACATTGTCGAACACTAAGGTTGAACCTTTCCATTTCCATACACTCCAATAACGTCTATAACTGAGGAATTAAGTATAATATGTAAGTTAATTCTGGATTTACCAAGAAGACTGAAAAAAAAAATATGATGGTCTTACTTGATATGAGTGCCTTAGGTCTGGTTTTAAAAAGAATCCTTTGACGAATTACTCCAATAACGTCCAACTCCACCTTTGTTGAATTGATGTCACCCTTCTCTTCTTTAGTGGAAAGTTTGATTTTCTTCAATACTACCATTGGTTTTTTCAAGGGCACCTTGGTTCCGGTCAACTCATGATATCCAACAGTAAATGTATAATTTTCCTTTTAAAAAAAAAAACAGGCAGAAAATAAAAAACTGAGATTCCTAAAATTTCATCCTTCAATCAACAAAAAAATAAATAAATATTTAAGCATCTCATGAGTAAATTGACAACAAAAAAAGATAGAAGATAGAGTTGTAAGTGAAAAACCTGGGATGTGGGGCGGCAGAGAGTGCCAATTCGAAGATTTTGGAGTCGATCTTTGAAGGAGGGTTGGGCTTCAACAACACCTTGAAGCTCTAGAATTGCCCATTCCGGGCATTTCTCCTCTCCGCAACTGCATTTAACCTGAATCTGCATTTTAATTTCTATCAAATAATAAGGATGAGATGTTGTTTTCTCTTTGAGATCACTGAATAACCTCAAGAATGGGTCCAAGGGTTATGGCGGGAAAGTGAGAATTGGCTTTGGCGGGAAAGCTTGTGGCATACATTAGAAAAAGTATAGATTATTTCATCTTTTTTTCTCTCACTTGGGCTCATTGTTGGGTCTGTTACAGCCCACGCCCCACAGGCATATGCAGTGAGGGGGTCTCCGGTTCATGTGAACCAGGCATCCCTTTCGAAATCATATATATATAGTAATGTTGTATTTTTTATTTTTTTTAAAATGTTTAGATGTGTAAACTCATATTCAAAATATCATATAATATGATGATGATTGGATGCATTTATCAAAGTAAGGTTAGAAATTTGAATTTTATATATATCTTATTTTATTTTTCTATTTAAAATTAGGTAACGCCTCTCTAAGCGGTTATTATATATATATATATATATATATATAAATTTAGAATTTTAACTCTTTTTAATGATAAAAACCTAAATGTCAAATCTATCAAATTTGTATCTTAGATTCATAGTGCACCTATCATCTCAAAATCCTGAATACACCTCTGACTCACTCGACATGACCTTAATTCTTTCTCCAAATTTATTCTCACACTAAAGAATTGACCTTAACACCTAAGCATAATTTAAGAATCACCCGACACGACCTCATACGTAAATGAAGAATAGTTCGAGTCTTCACTTAGAAATTTTGGGGTGTAACACTTGTATACGTGACACCAGGTTTTGGGGAAGGTTGTGTTATGTTATGCTTTCCACATGCTTATGTTATGTTTAGTTCTTACTTTCTTCCGCAATTACCCTTGTCGAGTGTTGTTTAGGCTAGCACATGTCTTTGTGGGATAAGGCAGATCCATCAAGCCCAATTTTTGGGCCATGACATAAATCACTTATTACATAAAATGGTCATTTGACACCTTTTTAGTTATAAAATTACTTCTTCTTCTTCTTCAAATTTGTATCTTAGATTCATAGTGCACCTATCATCTCAAAATTCTGAATACACCTCTAACTCACCCGACACGACCTTAATTCTTTCTCCAAATTTATTTCCACACTAAAAAATTGACCTTAACACCTAAGCATAATTTAAGAATCACCCGACACGACCTCATACAAAAATAGTTCGAGTCTTAACTTAGAAATTTTTGGGGTGTAACACTTGTACACGTGACACCAGGTTTTGGGGAAGGTTGTGTTATGTTATGATTTCCACATGCTTATGTTATGTTTAGTTCTTACTTTCTTCCGCAATTACCCTTGTCGAGTGTTGTTTAGGCTAGCACATGTCTTTGTGGGATAAGGCAGATCCATTAAGCCCAATTTTTGGGTCGTGACATAAATCACTTATTACATAACATGGTCATTCGACACCTTTTTAGTTATAAAATTACTTCTTCTTCTTCTTCTTCAAATTTGTATCTTAGATTCATAGTGCACCTATCATCTCGAAATTCTGAATATACCTCTGACTCATCCAACACACCTTAATTCTTTCTCCAAATTTATTCCCACACTAAAGAATTGACCTTAACACCTAAGCATAATTTAAGAATCACCCGACACGACCTCATTTTTTCAAATACTAAATTCTGGCCCAAATTTTAAATTTTTTAAAACTTGAAAACTGAGGATGTTTGTCAAATATATTTGCCAAGTAATAATAAGTTATATGGACAAATACTTTAGAGCCCGTTTGGATTGGTTTAAAAGATGGCTTTTAAGGAAAAAATATAAAGTCAAACTTAAATGACTTTTGGGGGAAAACCTACTTTTGGTTTTTCAACTAACTTACTTTAAGTTATTTTTAACGTTGTCAATACTTCCCAACTTATTTTAAGTTATTTATATTTGCCAAACACTTCGAGAAGTAAAAAACTGACCTAAAAGTAGGTTTCTCCTACTTTTAAGCCAATCCAAAATCAAACCTACTTTTAAGTCGGTTTTTGACTTCTGGAAGTGTTTGACAAATATAAAAATAACTTAAAATAAGTTTTAAAATGACTTAAAATAAGTTAGGAAGTGTTTGACACGGTTAAAAATAACTTTAAAATGACTTAAAATAAGTTAAAAACCAAAAGTAGGTCTCCCCTAATTTTTTTTTTGATCTCCCTACTTTTTATTTTTTGACTTAAAAGTTATTTACGTTTGATCTTTTATTTAACTTGAAAGTTAATTTTTTTAAACCAATCCAAACGGGCTCTAATTCTCAATTTTCTTTTCAAGTTTTTTCCCCAATTTATCCGTGGCCAAACGGCACCTTAGAAAAGTTATTGTGTAAACTAATGGGCAAAAGGGCAAAGCGCTAGAGAAAGTAAAAGTTATTCTGTGTACGGATTTTTCCAATTTCCAACTAGTCTACAACTTGTAAAATAAATATTTGGGTTTTTTTTTTAAATTTTATATTTATCCTTTTAATTTACATTTTTTTAGACAAATTACACTACTAAAAAATTAACAAAAGGACAATAGTGAAAAAATTTGTTTAAAAATTACTTAAATCTCTTCATCTAGTATAACTTGTCACATACTACATAAGAAACTATAAAAAATAAGTATATAAGTATTTATTAATTTATTTTTTTAAATCTTTTTAATACTTTTGTATATGTGCCTTAGCCATTCATACAAAAATTAACCATAAGTTTTTTTTTAAAAAAAAGTTTACAATATTTATATCTTCAAAAAGAATTAATTTAATGGAAGAATAAAAATAGTTAATTAATTTTATCTTAATTTTATAAATTAACAAAATAATTTGTGATATATATTTATAGTAATTTCAACAAGTCCTATGAAATTGAGGGAGTATCAACTTACTCAAAAATGAAATTGTCGTTGCGTGGAAAGTGGAAAACCAAAAAGGCATTTGAATAACCGCATCTCAATGGAATTTCGGAATTCATATTAGAGTCAATCAAATTTGAATTTGTGCCAGAAAGTCTCACATTAGGAGCGCTCTCTAACAAAAGTAACTCCGTACCCAAGAGGATTCAAACCCGAGACCTTCGATTAAAGACAAAGATGACTCCGTACCCAAGAGGACTCAAACCCGACATCATGAATGAATAGTTACTTCTTCCCCACAACCCTTATTGGTATAATTATTATAGTGGGTTTCATTTGAGTATTTAACATTGTGCCTACTCAACACATGGTTTTTTGGTTGAAAAAAGGATAATTGGTCAAGTTATAGCCTATTTAGGTTTTAACAAAATTCAAAAAATTAATCACCAATCAAAAGCAAAAGGAAATTATAGCAAAAATAATTTTCTCAAAATAAAGAGAAAGGGTCAAGATAAACGTCAAATTTAAGGAGAAGAAAAAGGGAATTAATGTGATCAACCACCAAAAGTTATAATGTGAATTGCATTACAAAATAGAATAAGGGTGAAGCTGATCAGTGTATATTCTATGTTGCTTCATGGTTACAAATTGATCGGGAACCTTAATAAAATCCCATCAACAAGACAGTGAAGCTCCTTTCATTTTGAAAATACGGAAAGAAAGAAACCTAATGTTCTCAACGATCCAGATATGTAATATGCAAAATTGCATTACAGATCAAAGGGTAAATTGAGTGTACATTCTATATAGCTTCATGGTTACGAATTGATCGAGAACCTTAATCAATCTCGTCAACAAGACAGTGAAGCGCGTTAAATATTAAACAAAAGAAGACTAATTAACGAAAAAAATACTACACTAAACCAAAAAAATTCAAGAAGGCATCAGGTCTTCTTCTAGACCATATCGATATATATTATGGTAAAGTGAAGTATAAAGTCTCTTTATATAGAAGTTATATTCGATTGTATTTTTGACACGTGTAACGTAAAATGGTAAAATGCTCATTGGCTAATCACAGCTGTTATCTTTTCTTTTTTCACGTTTCTCTTTTTGATTTATCCTTTTGAAAAGACGTGAAGAAAAAGGGAAAGGAATTAAAATATGACTAACAGAATATCAGATGTAAATAATGCATTTGGTTTGGTATATTATTAATATTTTATTTTAAAGTTATAATATATAACTAAGGCTTGTTGTATACTGATAATATTAAAATACACTCTTGTTAATCATTGTAGATTGTGATCTCTCGTTCGAACAATAGTCTTATAAAAATTCAACTATTATATTATTCTTTAATGAAATGTACCTACGTCTTTGTACATTAGTTTCAATATGTATTTTTCTTATTCCTGAAATTTAGTTTATTCCAGAACTTCTATTCTATATTCCATAATTTTTTCATTTTTAGATTTAATTAACTTCAAATGATGACGAAATATAAATAGAGTTATTAATTGGTTATAAATTTTAATTTCATATTACTACAAAATATAATTTGAGATATTAATTAACAATTTAACTACTTACATTTTTATAATGGATAAATTTTGTATTAAGTTGAAATTAGAATGATAAGTCTTGTTATGCATAGCAAAAAGGATAAAATGGAATATAGATAAAAAGAAGACTCCAACATAATCTAATCTATTTGAAGTGATTATAATTTAAAATTCAAGTTAAACACTTTCACATTTATCGAATTTTTTTATCTCATATTAAACTCAAAATTTATATTTATTCAAACTCAAAATTATATTAACTATTGCTGCTTTAATTTTAATTAATTGCTATTGGTATATGTTGAGCATTTCAAGCTAGGGGTGTGCATTGGTCGATTCGGTTTGGTTTTATGAATTATCGGTTCGGTTTATCGGTTTTCAGTTTTCAAATACGCTAAACCAATAACAAACCAATAAGATATTTTTTTATCGATTTTCGGTTTAACCAATAAGAATATGCTTATAAAACAAATATATGACTTATCTAATAAATTTGACACGACAAGACAGTAATGTAATTTTACAAAAGCTCATAAAATAGAAATAATAATAGCAAACATGAAAAGAACTATACATGTCAAATAAAGAGGAATATGATTCTTACTTTAGGTTTTGACGATTTGTATAATGTAAAGTTGTGAACTCAAAGTCACAGCAAAGTATGAATTGATGGCTAAATGACAAAGACATAACTATTAACATATTGAGATTAATATTTATTAATATGTATGTATATGTAAAAGTATTAAATTACTATAGTCTTAACTCTTAATGGGTTATCGATTTACCCAATAACCCAATATTGAAAACCAATACCAAACCGATAACCCGGTAATTTTTTTTTAATAAAACCATTAACACAATAACCCAATAGCAATAAACCAATAACACTTTTTTTGGTTCGGTTTATCGGTCGGTTCGGTTTTTGCACACCCCTATTTCAAGCGGGAAAAAAAAGGATGGCTTTCACTGCTATCACATAAACTTACGTAGTAAGCGTTTGGCTATAAATTTATCAGAAATCATGGGATGAAATCAATGTGTGGACAAGCGATTTAATGTTGATTTCATCTCATAATTTTATATCATTAGATAAAATTTCAAAATCCCCAAAAATCATGATTTTGAAATTTCATATCATGATTTGAGATTTTTTAAAAACAAAAATTCACCGCTCATAACTTGAAATTATTAGTCCTACATATGTCATTTATAAAATTTTCACATTTTATATTTTGTTAAAAAATCTCATATTTATATCTACAAGTATTATTTACATATGTAAATAAGATTTATAAATCATAATTACTTTTTAAACCATTTATATCTCATATAACAATTATTTTCACCAACATAAAATTTAGTATTACTTCAAATCAATTCTTGTTTACCATTTATATTCACCAAATTCATTATTTTTGATCAAATTTATTTACACAATCAAATTTATTACTTCATTTAAATCAACGTTTGATAAAAAATATTTTTTCATTATTATATTGAGTGGACAAGACTAACTACTATGGTGAGATTGTATTGAATTAGTAAAAGATAATAATTCAATTTTATATTTTTATTGAATTAAGATTTGATTGATAAATGTTGTATGTTTTAAGAAAAGGTTTGTGATAGTGTATTATATGATTTTATAAACTTTTGCATTGGTAAAAGATTGTATAAAGTATTGGGATAATTTTAATAATTTTATAACTTATGAGGTTTTTATGTTTATGAAAAATATACAATGTAAAAAGTCCAAATTGCATGTCTAAACAAAACTTCAACTTCATGATTTCATATTATTAGAAAACGAACCACTTCTATTCTCGGAGCTGAGGTATATGAAGAATGACTTTTTGGTCCCTTTCGTCCAGTGGTCAGGACATCGTCTTTTCATGTCAAAGACATGAGTTCAATTCCCATAAGGAATAGGTACTCATTCCCAACTGCTTTCAGTTAGGTTTCCTTGCTGAGTGAACCCAAACCTTCCAAAGGTGATAGGTATTTGCTCTTTCTTGACACTTCTTTCTATATTATGCCAACCTAAAAAGAGCGATGAAAAATTTCGTATAATTAATTTGGAAAAACTACATAATATTTATGGCAAACTTTGTTATATATTTAAGGCACATAGCTATAATATACTTTATTTATTTAAATATTAAATAGCAAATATGCTAATACATGCTTGATCATTTATTTTCAGACATGTTTTACGGTCACTAATCCTTATTTATCATCTCCAAAGCTTTCTCTTTCAAATCAACCTTATTTTTTTCAAATTTCATTCCAATTTATATATACATTTATCTTGTCTGTTCAACATCTTTCTCAATTAGTCATTGCCTATTGGTTAATATACATATATTTTTGTATAGATTTATTTAATTCAATGTATTCATTTGTATGTTAGTTAACTATATATACATGTATTGTAGTATTTTAATTTTCTCACTTAGTTATTGCCCGTTGATAGTATTCATGTTTTGTTTTATATATTTCGTTAATATCCATGTATTTTTGTATGTATATATATTAAATCAATGTATTCATCTATATTGCTCATTGGTTAATATTCATGTATTTTTTTTTTATATATTTAATTAATATCCATTATGTTTGTATGTGTGTGTGTATATATATATATTAAACCAATGTATTCATTTGTATGTTAGTTAACTGTATTTATTTATTTATTTTAGTATTTATATTTCTAACTCAGTATTTACGTTTTAGTTTAGCCATTATCATATTTAGTTAATATCCACGTATTTTTGTATGTATATATATTAAATCAATGTATTTATCTGTATTGCTCATTGGTTGATATTCATGCATTTTTTTTTGTATATATATATATATATATATATATATATATATTTTTATTTTTATTTTTAATTTTTATTTTT